>JAJONR010032567.1:0-32292 GCA_029582245.1 Solanum etuberosum
GACAAATTAAAAGCATGCATTAGTATAAAATACATTTTTGACACGTAAAATATATTCATACAAATATGGGTGCCACGTCATATCATGAAAAAAATTGTTCTTGGTGGCCCCCATAATTGATCTGGATTTTTGCTTATCCTAATATTTTTTATTGTGTTTCATTTTATAATTAATTTTTTTTTCTGAAATATAATTTGTGTTTCGCTAATGCCTAAAGTAGAACAAACCTACCTCGACCATTGAAAGTTTCGCTAATGCCTAAAGTAATATAATATTGATGTATCTGAAGTCTTCAAATCCTGGGTTCGCCTCTGGACGTAAGATGATTATAAGTTTATACGAGTACTAAATTAAACTTAATTTTAGCGCTAAACATGCTATAACTATGTAAGATGCATATGGAAAACATTTGGTATGCATCGATATATAGGGTTTGGATCCTACTTGATATATATGCATTAATTATTGGCCTATTAGAATGATGGCATATTAAAAATTGAAAGTATCAATGAATATTAGTGTCCTTATTCGGCTTTTTGATTGGTCGTTGGACTAGTACGCAGAAGGATGGCGTATTAAATATTGAAACGTGTATCAATGAACATGAAGTGTTTTTATACTATTTTCTTATTGGTTGTTGGATTAGTACGTGGAAGAATGATGTGTTAAAACTGAAAGGTGTATCAATAATGAATATCGGCGTTCTTATAACATTTTCTCATTGGTTGTTGGACTAGTACGTAGAAGGATGGCGTGTTAAAAACTGAAAGGCGTATTAATGAATATCGGTGTTCTTAATTGTAACTTTTTTTGTTTGGTTGTTGAACTAGTACATAGAAGGATAGCGTATTAAACGTTGAAAAGCGTATCAACAAATAGAAGTGTTCTTATAATTGTCTTTTAGTACGTAGAAAGATGACGTATTAACGATATAAAGATGTATCAGTAAAAATTGTATCATGTTTTGTGATTAGTCATTGGTCTTATATACATTGCCTTTTATTGAGAGTGTAGTGACAAGTTTGGAATGGAGGATTTTTACCTACTCTGATTATTATTTTTGGTACAAAAGGATAGTAATATATTATAACTTAGAATGCATCAGTACAAGAGAGTGGCAGGGCATAGCTACTGCTAGTATACGGGAAGGAGGGTAGGGGTTAATTATAATATTTACTAATACTATTGGCGATATACGCCTAGCAAAAAGAGTTCTGGCTTTGTCTGCCTCCAGTTTCCCTACTGCAAACAAAGGAGGAACTACCCATAACAAAACGGAGTTTGCCATCCTTAATTGCCTTGATTGGTCATTCTACTTGTGGGGAATAAGGAAAAAGTTTCGAAATAAGGAAAAAGTTTCGAATAGAGTATGGAAAGTGGTTTATATTCAACAACGGAAAAGTCATTCGGCATGTCTTAATAATTAGGAGTACTTGACAATTTGGTCACACATAAGATCTATATATCGCGTAAAATAATTAATGATTAGAGTACTCCGCACGCCCAAAATTCAAAGGGCATAGTGTTGGCAAATTTTGACATTAGGGGATATCATGTTGGCAAGTTGGCATTAGGGCATAGTGTTGACAAGTTTTGACATTTAAGTGCTTGCTTATTACTTGATTTAAAAGGGGGAAAATAAAGAGAGAAACAAAATATTACTTCTTCTGTCCACTTTTACTTGTCCAATATACTAAAAATGGATGTCCACTCTTATTTATTTAGATTGAAATATTATAATTTATCACTTTGTTCCTAAAATGGATATCCAGATTGAAAAATCAAGATATAATTTATCACTTAGCTCCTAATTTAACTTTTTTTACTGAATATAGTCATTTCCCAAAACATTGTATTTATTATATTCAAATAGTGATATAGTAAAATTGTCATTCGATTTTATGTTTCTTGAGAGATGTGTCAAGTCAATATTGGACAGATGGAGGTAGCCCTTTTATTTCTTTCCACAAGTGAATGATTTAAATGTGGTAGGAATATCACTACCATGTCAATTTCATGGTTAACTACTTTTTTAGGTATACAATTATCACTAATATTAACCACTAATCTATAAGAAAGTAAAGCCTGTTGACAATAAATTGATTGGAAGAGAGATGAATGAAATATTTGTTGTTACTACCTAATTATCAAACCTTGTACTATATTAAATAGTTTGCCACAATTTGTGGTTTATCTTACTTGAGAGGGTAAAGTAGAAAGTTCTCTACATTTTCACAAGTGTGTCTCGGGCTTGATCGATTGATTTACCTAGTTATAACCATGCTAAATCCCACTATTTAGGGGAAATGTACTAATTCAAGTATCTCATAGACGACTCTGTCTTAACCTTGATTGATCGACTTAACTAGTAAGCCACTATGTAACACCGATAAAACCAAATCGATTGATTCAACTATCTCATGAACGAACGTCCTTTTCTTAATGGATTGAACAATAAAAGGATCACCTAACTTTCTAAATTCGATTTATAATGTTATTTCCTCTGTGATTTTATCCAGTGAATCAAGGTTTAGCTACTCTCGCGTTTTTTGGTGTCGGGGTGAATTTGGTGTTGTTCCTAACAAGAGTGCTGCAACAAAACAATGCTGAAGCTGCGAATAATGTGAGCATATGGACGGGCACTGTCTACATTTTCTCTCTTCTTGGCGCGTTTCTTAGTGACTCTTACTGGGGAAGATTCAAAAGTTGTGCCATTTTTCAAGTCATCTATGTAACGGTAAGTATCCATTTACTTGGCATGCTACTTACACACTATATAAAACATAATTAAGTCGATACGGAGTTTAACTGCACTAAGTTAGTATATTAGTAGTGATTATGAATCCTCTTTATCAAATTGTTTGGAAATGCTTTATTTAAGCAGAGGATCTATCGAGAACAACCTCTCTATCTTTATGAGGTAGGGGCATGGTCTGCGTACAGTCTACTCCACTTGTAGAATTACACTGGATATGTTGTTGTATTAGTAGTGATTATGAAAGAAAAAGTTGAACTAATCGTTACACAACATCATATCCAAATTCAATGATCTTGAATTCTTGGAAGTAACTAGTAATTTATGCAATGATTACTTGTTAACAGGGATTAGTACTATTATCACTGGCGACACAACGTTACTTGCTCAAACCGGAAGGTTGTGGGGAACGAGAAACTCTATGTGGAGTGCATTCAAACATGGAGATCAGTCTATTCTATGTCTCTGTGTACATGATTGCTCTCGGATACGGAGGCTACCAACCTAACATTGCTACCTTTGGAGCTGATCAGTTCGATGCACGTGATCCTAGGGAGAAACAATCGAAACTGGCCTTCTTCAGCTACTTCTACCTAGCCCTGAACCTTGGTTCGCTTTTCTCTAACACTGTTCTAGACTACTTTGAGGATGAAGGCAAGTGGGCTCTTGGTTTCTGGGCGTCTGCTGCGTCTGCATTTGCTGGATTGGTTCTCTTTCTTGGAGGCACCGCGAAGTATAGACACTTCAGGTCTAGTGGCAATCCTATAATTAGGTTTTCTCAGGTTATAGTCGCTGCATCAAAGAAATGGAGTGTAGAGACACCAGAGAATGAAGACGAGTTATATGAAGGCGATGATGAGAGCTCCAAAATTGTTGGTAGAAAAATGCTACATACTCATGGTTTCCGGTGAGTAACAAAACACTAATGTTCAAAGAACTTGAGTCTGTGTATTTAACCCGTTCTAATAAATCATTGTTTAAAACGTAGATTCTTGGATAGAGCGGCCCTGATCACATCCAAAGAACAGGACAACGAGAAGCAGAGTAATCGCAACCAATGGCGCCTCTGCCCTGTTTCACAAGTTGAAGAGGTTAAGTGCATTTTGAGGCTGTTGCCAATTTGGCTGTGTACTATAGTTTACTCTGTAGTTTTTACTCAAATGGCGTCAATCTTTGTTGAGCAAGGAGACGCCATGAAAACTACCATCGGAAACTTCAGGATTCCTGCTGCTAGTATGTCTACCTTTGACATCATCAGTGTAGCAGTTTTCATATTCCTGTATCGTCGAGTCCTTGATCCTATAGTCAAAAACATTAAAAAGATCAAGGGAGAGGGTCAAGGGATAACTCAACTTCAACGAATGGGTATCGGACTAGTCATAGCTGTGATGGCAATGCTTTCAGCAGCAATTGTGGAGTGCTACAGGCTCAAGTACGCGAAAAAAGACTGCACACACTGTGAAGGCTCAAGCTCTCTGAGTATCTTTTGGCAGGTTCCTCAATACTCTTTGATAGGAGCTTCGGAAGTGTTCATGTACGTAGGACAACTGGAGTTTTTCAACGAGCAAGCACCGGATGGTCTCAAGAGCTTCGGAAGTGCATTGTGCATGACATCGATATCACTAGGAAACTACGTGAGTAGCTTACTCGTGAGCGTTGTGATGAAAATTTCTACAACTGATAACATGTCTGGATGGATCCCAGGTAACCTCAATGAAGGTCACTTAGACAGGTTTTACTTTCTTTTAGCTGGCTTGACAATCTTAGATTTAGTTGCTTTCATAGCCTGTGCCAAGTGGTATAAGGGTATAAAGCATGGTGGTGAAATGATTCAAGAAGTAAAGGAAGAAGATAAATGTGAAGTTTAATGCAACTCTCTCATACTTTTTTAGGCATATTTGCCACAATAAATAAAGAAGAGGATGAACTATATCTCCTCAACTTTTGTACAGATTTACTTTTTAATACAAGTTATCGTTATTCTACTTATGGTTACAGTGCCTCTTCGTTACAGTGCCTCTATCGAAGCAGAACAAGTCTAATACTCCAGAGTCCAGCCCTAGTTTTTGGGGATTCCATTTTGATCTAAACCTGGAAACCCATATCTTTATATACGAAATCACCTTTTTTTTACCATCAAGTGGTTGAATGCCCACTTTCAACAACAACATACCAGTGAAATTCAACACGTGGGTTCTGTTTGGGCATTGTTTTGCTTTACCCGTGATCATGATTTCTAATACACCATGACATATCCAAATGGAATTGTGACAATGATAAATTTTAAAATGATGCTAAACAAAGTTATCAAATCTTAAGCTTCCATTCTCAGATTTGATAGAAAGTTCATACAAAAATGATACAAACAATGCCAAAACAGATACATGTGTATCTCAAAATTGCAACTTTAAAGAAGATTTTTCCAATTTCATCAAATGCGGAACTGTATATAAGAAACTGTATCCTAGATGTCTACCACTTATCATGATTCGACCAAAGAATACACATATCAACTTTGGACCTTACGGACTTGTATGTGGTGAGTAGAATGTCTACGCCAGATAGGTTGTGCTCCACTTTGGACAAGAGTGACATATTGCCCATCCTTCACCGAGCTTTTGCTCTACAGGATACACGAAACAAAAGAATTAGCCGTGTGTGCATGGAGCATCCTCAATCTCAAACAAGAAATGATGAGGGAAAAACACATTAAAAAGACAGGAGAACGTCACTAACCACTAAAAGCTTGATAGCTCGGGAAAAGGTCTCCTCTGCATCTTCTGAAAACTCCATATATATAGGGACGACACCATGAAACAGAGCAAGACGCTGCTTCACCCTTTCACTGGCACAAAAGATAAATTCATGTCCTATGTCAATAAATACATACGTAAACACATCTTGATAGATAGATAGATAAATAGAGAGACATGGAGAGGCCACTTGCTAGAGGTGGCAACATTAGCCCATGAAAACATGACCCTGGCCATTGACCCGTCCATTTATTAGCTCAGCCCGTTTTAGCCAATCAATAAAATTGGATTGATATGTAGATCAAACTGACCAATGAGAAATCTTGTCAAAATATTTTCAAAAAGTCATTCTTTTATTTGATATATTTTATATATAAACATAATAAAGAAAAAAATAGTTTTATTAGGTACTAAAAAATTATAAAAGAACAACCAAAGAAACTTAAACTTAGATAGAATCGGGGGTTTGGGTTATGATACACTTTCTAATTCATTTTAACCCAACCCATTTCTGTCCATATAACTTTTGGGCGGGTTATTGGCCCACTTATTAACTCAACTCATTTTGACCCGCTCAAATTCAGTTCAACCTGCCCATTTGGCAACATTATTCTTTATATAGCGTGAAAGAACTTAACACTTTACTTTAAAACACAGAGAAAATAGCTAAGCAATGGAGCAGGTCAAGCGAAGTCCCTAAAGACTATAATTGTGACTAGAGAAAGACTAAACCATGACCCAATATATTAATTTACTTACTTGTTCGTGAAAGCAAATATTGTTGATGAAGGCCGATTATGACTTAAAATTATTGCCATGGACCCAGTTCTTGTGAAGACAATGATGGGAGTGCTAAGGGTATCAGCCATTGTGGAAGAGTGGAAGGCAAACATTTCACCCATATGGCCCTGCAAAATATATCAAACAGATAAGCATTTTGCGTAACAGTAAAAGTTGAACATGATTTCCTGGTTGGATAATACGGGAAATAAAAACAGATAAAGATCCAATAATATATATAACTCTTTTTGAGAGAAGGGTAATTGAAACGTGAAGTTAACAAACTACTATACATATAATCCGTACACCACATATACCTTATGGGCGACAGATTGACTTGGAGAACTAGTGCTGTTTTGTAGGCTTGACTCAGTCCTTAATGCCACAACATGCATCACGTGAACTGCCTTCAACGGGTACCTATGCATTTGTGGAAATAGATGGTTCATTATTTACAAATCAACTGTTCCAGGTTACTAAATAACACACAATATAACAAACAAAAAAACACAAAATAAAAGAGGATTCTAATTGGAATAGTTTGAGTCTAGAACAACACTTACTTCCCATGAGCAGTTTCCCCTGAAAGCATTACAGCATCAGCACCTTCACGTACTGCAATAGAAATGTCTGAGACTTCTGCCCTGGTTGGGGTTGGGTGATCTATCATGCTTTCAAGCATGTTTGTGGCTACTATAACAGGTTTTTGCATGCTCCGACACCTTCTAATAATGTCTTCCTGTGGATACATGTAATAGCAGTTTCTCAGTTCTGACTAAGTTCCTAAAGTAAGATACCAAAGGGTAAGGGGGTGAAGGAATTTCTCCGAGAGAAAAGATCATTGACGCCGGTGGCCAGAAGGAATGCAGTTCAGTAGTCTGTAATCCTGCTTCAGTAATTCTAGATCTTACTTTATATTGTGTTAATTAAGAGAATCAAATTGATTATGTTAATAGATAGAAACTTTGGCCTCCTAAACTAGTGAACGTTCTGCTGTTGGTTTCTTCCAATTTACATCAGGAAAAAGAACAATCATTCTCTTGCGACAAAAAAATCACGATAAGTAACTAATCTTTGCAAGAGTATGATAATACCACACAACTCAGTTTGGAAAAGAGGTGTAAATGTAGTTTGAAAGTTAAACCATACTGAATGAAAGAAGAGAAAGGAGTATTGTAGGACAATAATTCTCCTATATTTGAAATGGGGCTTGGTTGCTGCAGAGGCACCAGGGGGATAAAAGGCTGAGTGAACAGGACAGGTTTGTTTCGATGGGCACCGCAGCTGTACATATCAGAAAAACAGGTAGACAAACTGACACGGAGAAATAGTTCAAAGGTAACGGGAAACTCCACTGCTCAGTAGGTGTACATGCAGATTTTTGATAATTGTCAGTGCTACGTTTCTCCTCCCGAATTACTAGGAGCATTTGATAGAAAACTTATGCAATTGAGTGATATTATAAAACATGTAGCCATGGAAAGATATCTAATTGTAAACCAACAGGTATTCTGAACATGCTGGTTAACATGCGATGGGATTATAACAACATAACTTTGTGAAATCAGCAGTAATACTAAATAAATATATTCAACGATTACTCGTCTCCCTTTTATAATTGCTATATATTATGTCCACCATATTGACCAAGAGAAAATATTTAACCAAAATGATGTCATCCGTGATGGAACATGAGTCTTCTTTAGCAAGAGATGGTATTATAAAGATCTAACCATCTCCGCACTTGATAACACCTATTAAAAGGCTCATGAAATGAAGCTGTATGCATCAGCATTGAGATTACCTGCAGCAGTGGGACTTCCTCAATTGGAAGCTCAGCTCCAAGATCACCACGGGCCACCATTGCCTATCAACAGTTGCATAACAAAACTTAGAAAGATGTCCAAAAAGAAGTTAAAATAATTGTTGTTGTCATTTAAAAGATCAAATCAATGTAGTACGAGTAACTTGGCTTAGATTGGCATCTTGATCTGCTAAATAAAACAACTAACTTCACCAGTAGAATTGTCAATCAAAAGCTTTGAGACATCACAATTAATACAATCAGGGTTCTGGGAAAGCAACTAGCTACACAAGAAGATTGACCAGTCCTTCTTCATAAGATACAACTATATTTCTACAGCAAAATTTCCTACTTCTATTAATAATTTCTACTGCAGCCAGAAATACTTCAACACACTTATACCAAGAAATAAGAAAAGCAAATTAGAGATCAATCCATTTTATTTTGCACCAACATTTTCACTGCATTATGCTTCACTCGAAAAATAGAAACAAGACAATAATAATACTGCTATCATTTTCGTTACGGAGCCTTACCCTACACACTCAGTCACACTGACATAGGAAAAATAGCATGAGTACTGAAGTTATTAAATAGGCAACATTTTAAACACACTGAACTAACCCCGTCAGATGCAGTTAAGATCGAATGGAGATTTGGGATGGAGTCTGCACTTTCAATCTTTACAATAACATGAATATCTGCATTACAACCTGCAAAGTAGCTCTTCCAAGTTTTGAAAAAAGAAGAAGGAATACAACCATGAAAACCATTGACAAGGTTACATCCCTATAAATAATAGATAGAAGAGCCTTATCCCCAAAAAAAAACATAATGGGTAGTAGAACCTTTACTTTTAAGGTAATCTTTCAATTCATGGACCACCTTTGCATCCTTCACAAAGGAAACAGCATAGAAGTCAACTTGATTGTCCACGCCGAACTTAATATCATCCCAGTCTTTCTCTATATAAGTTACAAAAAAAGATCAAGCTAAAGTGTGGTCTTAGAAGAAAAAATTAGTAAGTAAAATATTGTAGGGAGGTGGAGTTCCAGAAATTGAACAAACCTGTTATTGAAGGTAAGGTGGCACTTTTTCCTCTTACGTTTAGATGCCGTCTTGATTTCAGTTCTCCCCCGTCAATAACTTCACATTTCACTACATCGCTGGTTTTTGACTTCACAACTAATGACATCATCCCACCTGGATGAACAAGAGTAGGTAATTGAGATTACGGGACAAAAAAGGTTTTTTTTCCCAAGAGACAAATAGAAAATCTGGATCCAAAGAGCACTCTTCTCATTATTGATTTTTTTGCTTGAGATGCAACCCCGTTCCAAAACAATCACAAAATGATATTTAATCTTGCAAGAACAATTCACAATTGGATAACACAATTCCAGAATTGTGTGCTCCAAATAGTTAATAAACCAAGAAAAACTTAATTACATAATACAATTCCAGAATTTCACAGGAACTGTTAGACAAGACAAGCACCTCCCACGTTCAACCCAAAGGTGTTTTTTCAAGTTTCTCGCACTGAAGCAAGTCCCAGATTTGTCTTTTAAAAACATGGTTTGTGCTATAGCAATGTTTCAGCTAAGGAAATAGTGTTTATCAAGAAAAAATGAATTAGTAGACAATGAATCACCGTCAACGAGTAGCGTGTCACCAGACTCCACATCATTTATGAAATCGTCATAATTTACACTAACAGTGTTTTCTGTGCTGACTCCTCTTTTAATGGTAAAGTTGAATTCTTGACCCTCCTTAAGGAGAATTGGTTGTGGCACATCTCCACTCCTCACCTCAGGTCCCTGCAAGATATATCATAGGCAACAAAAGAATATAACAGGAAGGAGCTCGTTAGCGTTGTGTATAATTGTTCAAGAACTTATATCTCATCTTAAAACACTAAATAAACACGTTACTTTCACCATCGGACTTGGGAAGTGGAAGACAACCGTGACAGGTTTCACAGTCTTCATAATAGAACAAAGGTCAAGCATGACAAAGAATACATGGTTATGCACATTGTAATTGGCAACTGGATAAATATCCAAAATGCATTAACTTGTCTATAGAACAACATGTGACATTAGCAATTCTTTACAACTGAAGATGACAATAACTAGCAACAGAAGATGGATCTCAATTTTCATTTCTTTTGGTCGATAGCTCAGTTCCAACACGACCTTCATATCAGTTTAAAAAAAAAAAAAACTAAATTGCCTCACCCATTTGCGAACTTGTGAATCCAAAACCAAATGAACAGTATATCAGCTTTTAAGTCCCACATACCCAAACTTACAAGTCTATTTCTTGGTGATGCTAGTGATAAGTGGTAGCAACAAGAACAGGAACTGGACAGGATTTTCAGTGTTCACTCTGTTTACTTTGGTAGAACACGAAAAGAATACTAAGGAAATCAGTCACCCTGTCCATCAACCCTCAACATGCCAAACAGATCACTTGAAAAGCAGTTTTTACCATCTAGTCGCCCTAAAGTTTAGTTTATAAGAGAAAGGAGCACAAGTCTTTGTTTGATAATATGAAAAGGATGTTTTGTCTATTCACCTAGATTACTTTACTACCACCACCACCCCAACCCTTCTCACGTTGTTTCCAAGGATTAGCAAAATCGAAATAGTGAAATTCTTAGGTCATCTCAATGGGTTCAAAAGCCACCAAAGCTACATGTATTCGCTTATGATATTGACACTCCCAGCTGTAGTAAAAAGCAGGACAACTGGATACCAAAAAATTTACTGGACTCAAATAACCCACTCCAATCGGAAAAATATTAAGGCATATGCTATACTGATTCTTTTTTTTCTTTATAACATTGATTTATGGGCCAACTTGAGTGCACCTCGCTTTTTCCGCCGGGTGCCTGTTACTTCTCACCAACACAGGTATCGGGTGACTCTGCCTATCAAAGCTTAGTCAGATGAGAAGAATCACCTAGTTTTTTATGTCTCCTTAGATTTAAACCCTGGTTTTCAGGGCTTACACCCACTTAATTAACCACTAGGTTACACATCGGGTGCATAAAACTATGTGATCATATTTTAAAAAAAACACTAGTATTTGCAACTAGAGAGCTAATAATAAGCATTACCTTGGTGTCCAACATTATTGCTATAACCTTGTTCTCAAATTGAGCATTGTATTCTTTAACAAGGTCAATTGTTTTCTGATGTGATGCATGGTCTCCGTGTGACATATTCATACGTGCCACGTTCATTCCAGCTTCTGCCAATTTCCAGATCATCTCCTTTGAGCTTGTAGAGGGACCAATTGTGCAAACTATCTTGGTTTTTCTTGGAGAGTTCAGATACACACTTTCTTTTCCCAGACTGTAAGGACTGGACTGAAACACAGAAAGGAGAAAATTACCATAAGTTGCTTTTAAGAAAAAGGACTCGTTAGAATGTTCAAAATATGTGCTGTTTACAGGAAACAAATGGCTAAAAGGGAGAATTTTGATAACGAAAAACAATACATCAATATAAGTTTCCGTTTGCTCAATATAGAAAACATCTATTAAATGTGAAAACTTTTGAATAGGCATGTGCAAAGTGTCAGATGCATTCAACTCTTTACTAGAGGCAGTCTGAATTTGTTTGCTCTCGTTTTCATATGTTCCTCGCCCTTCTCTGGGATATCCAACAATCACAAACATAGGACCACTGATAATGAATGAAAAGCATGTGCAATAAATAGGCTAACAGAGCTTACTAAAATAAGCATCAATTGCCAGAAAATCCAGATGTATTCGCATCCTTCCATTTACTCAAACATTTATTTTGAGTAATATACAGGGGATGCATTTTGTCAAGAATAAATGTCATTCTCGCCGATTAAATTTCATATACTTCCGCATCTAATGCACTTTGTTCAGACGGAAAGCCTTGAATCAACAGTAAGAGGCTTGAAAGATAAATGTTGCATAAGGGGGGCGGAGCCATGATTTTCACTAAGTTCAAAATCTGAAAAAGTAAACACACAACTAGCCTAAAAGAGTTCGACATCTACTATATATACATATAAAAAAAAAAAATTAACCATATATAAATAATATATTTTTTTGCGGATGAACCCCTGATCCTGTCCTGCACTAGCCAGGAAACGCTTCATGCATAAATCAGCTCTTTTTAATTGCACTTTCTCTATGCAAAACTCAAACTTTAACAAATGAAAACGTAAAAACCATAGGTCATTATTCAATCTTTAATAAGGAGGTGAAATAACAGATACATCAATAAACAGAAACAGGCAGGTACATCGATAAATATATACTCCATTCCATTCCATTCCAATTTATGTAACACAGTTGAAAAGTCGAGATTTAAAAAGGTTGAACATCAATTACTGCGTGGATTGACTTACAGATGACGTAAGAGGTACATTGAAATTACTGTTATCATCATCATAACTAGCATGAACATTGTTATTAGCACCACGAATATGGTCAGGTGATTTAACAGCCACGATTTGACTCAAACCGTTCACTCGTTTCCGGTGGAAACTTGAATCGGAGAAGAACAAATCACCGATGTTCTTCGCCGATGAAAGCCGATCCAACGACGCGGCTGATTTAGCCGCCGCGTCGGATTTCAATGCGGCGTGTAGTCCTCCTGTATGCAAATTCAATGCCGCCATTAATGAAGTAGTAGAAGAGATGAAGAGTTGATAGCTACGAAGAAACGAGAAGAAGAAGAAGAAAAAAAAATGGAGCAAGCGTTTTTGTGTGGTGAAATGAGGGGAAAGAGACGTGAGTTCCAAAGAGAAGCGGCTCAGAGTAAATAGAGAGAGTTGTGACTAGGATTCATTTTCTACTTTCTCTGCCCTACTTAAACTGTATAACTCGTCCCCACCCCTTCTTCCATGTTTGCTTCACACTCCCCCTTCATTATGGGGGAAATGGTCCAATTTTGTCTTTTTTTTTATATTTTCTCCGTTCACTTTTACCTGTAAACTTATATTTTACATGAATCTTGGTGAACAAACGAAAAAAATATCAAAAATAATAATATAACATAAGACGAATGATTTTAAACAGACACGAGATCGATACAAACATTGTTAGGTGTACCACTGTCTATTAGATCGATGTAAACGAGATGTGTACTTGAAGAGTGGGTCCAAATTATGATTATTTTTTTTAATAGTAGCATATATTATGATATTTATTAAGATCTGTGGTTCGATTGAAACTATGACAATGACTAGTAGAATAAGACAATGAATGTGGGGGATCATTGTTGTACAGACGGCATACTTGAAGTTGTGGTGTAATAAGGACAAACACATTTGAATAGGTTTGGCATAGATTCCCAGGTAGGGCGGTTCAAAATCGAACCGTAAAAAAATTATTAGTTTATCAGTAATGGGTTATTGGTTTAGCGGTTTATATAACGGTTTTGATTTTTTTTGTTATTGGGTTATCGGTTCTTAACGGTTTGAGGTTTTTTCTTAGTGGGTTAACCGATAACCCGATAGTAAATTAAATAATTATATTTATATCATTTTGTATGTAAAGTCCTTGACTTAGAGTTTAGTTTCCTACTTTTATTTCTGGCTATCTCATAATCTTGGTTATTCTACAATGTAAAAGTGTTTGCTTTTGAGCAAGATTCAACTTTGTGAACTCATGTACATGATTCATTCAATTTCTCACTTTGTTTTTAAGTGATTTTTTATTAAAAAAATTTGTGTCAAATCTTAACGGTTAAACCGATAACCGAACCGATAAGCCAATATCTTAATGGTTCTATAACGGTTTTGTATCTCTACAAACCGATAAACAATAAGTCAAACTGATATACTTCAAAACCGAACCGAACCGACCGATACGCAGCCCTATTCCCAGGTACTTTAGTTGAATTTATAATTTAAATTTTTTTAATTATAATTTATTTTATAAATATGAAAATTATTAAAATTTATTCAATTTTTATATAATTTTATCAAAAAAATAAAGTATAGTACATAAAATAATATATCGGAATAGTCTAAGGCGCTTTCATAAATTACCTATCTCCATCACTCCATATTTGTGAGTACATACTTTAAAATATATATAGTTTTATAAAGATTCATTAGCTAATAATAGTAGCAACTAATTATGTTTTAATATAATCTTTTTGAATGGTACGATAATTCCTCAAGCATACGCCCGCTATGAGATTTTTTATTTTTTTTGTAAATTTTTTTTATAATGATGGATCTTTTCTTTACAAAATATAAATTTATGTGTTTTTTATAAAAAAATAAATTAAAACCATGATTTGAAATTTGAAATCATACTTGTTGGAGAATTTGAGATCATGAAATCGCATGTCTAAATTAATGGACTCTCCCTTTCTTTCACGTTATTAATCATCGTTGTCCAAACTGAGTGTGTTACATCAGCCCATTTTTCAGAAGCTGATCCAATTCCAAGTTAGAATCGGCCCGGTCCACTTTATATTTTCATTTCTATTTAAAATGTTCTTACAATACAGATATACACACCAATTTATTACACAAATGATAACTTTTTCTTCTCCCTTTTAGGGTTTTATCAAATTCATATCGCCGCATGGATCTGCAATTTTGTAGATCTAACAGTTACTTGCTGAGCAGAAGAGCTGAGAAAATTGCAGTGGATGTGCTTCAATTCCAAACCGAAGGCAAAGATTATGTTAATTTCAGCTCTTCTGCACCACCTGTTGGAATTGGAGCTAAAGATGAAGAGGTAATGGAATCTTTGAGAGATGAGAATTTTAGTATTATCTGGTATGGAGGGAGTAGGAAAGAAAAGCGAGGAAGTTTGTTTGATGATGTTGTTGGGTTAACTGTCACATAGAAACCAGACTTGAAAAAAATTCAGAATGAAATTCCGAATGCCTCGACCTCAAACATTAATGCAAAATCACATTGATTGTGTGTATCTGCAATGTTTGTTAATACGTTCAAGTTGGAACATTATCTGAAAAAGAAATTTGGATTCTTTTTGGGCAGAAAACCGATAATTTGATTGATCATCATTCTCTTCCTCGCATAGCAAAAGATGTTGCAGAGTAATGCAACAATTTGGCTGGTTGCACGAGTATTAAATTCATCACAAATTTCATAAGCAAGGGAAGTGAGGAAGCCAGGTACTTTTTTGCTTTGTTCCTTGTTCGAGTAAAATAATAATATTTGACGAGGTGTGTCATTTGTTAGAAACTGAAAGATTGTTTCTTGTTATTGTTATCGGAAAGTTTCACCTAACATTATTTCAAAATGTATGATCTGATGTATGATCTGATATGTGGCAAACATGTTTTTTTGCTAAATCACATTGAGAACTTGGAAGAGTTTTCAAAAGAACTTATTACAAACAATACAGTCACATGTCAATTGTTTCAAAAGATTATTGGTGAACTTGTTACTCTAGAAACTCTCAACATCAAAGATTATGTTGCAGAGAAGATAGGAAAATTGATCAATCTAATATGTTAAGAGTTTTGGAATGAGGAAAATTGACCAATATAATATGTTAGAGTTTTGGAAAGAGGCAACAACAATTTCAGGAGGGTCTTATCAAGACTAGTTTCATTGAATGAACTATATATTGTGGAAGTAGAATTGGAATTCTAATCATAATTGACTACACCAACATCAATGGGATGTTTTGGAGATGTGATTCACAGTATGTTGGGCCTTTGTTCCAAGTTAACAGGATACGCTTTAAAAGTAAACCAAGGCGTGTTTACCCTGTATCTTTGCCAATGAATACTTATGAAATGAATATGGATCTCTAATGTCATTGAGACCACCTCATTGGGTGATTGGATCTGCCACCTGTTGAGAAACAGTGAACGTGTACTTTCAAGCGGAAATGGCTCAAAGAATGTGCCACCCGAGTTGCTACTGGATGGATTTCAGAATTTGAAAGATCTCCACCTAGATGGTTGTGATACCCTAACACATTTGTTGAAGATCCACCGACAACAAAATATTATGTTCCCCAAACTCAACGGTTACGTGTAAATCATTGTTATAGTCTACAATATCTTTACTTGACTGTCTTCAACTAGGAGTTCGTTGAAACTTGAAGACTTGAGAGTAGCTTGTCTTGATGACAAGGAAGAGCATTTTAATTAGCTCTTCACTTCATGTTATCTTTGATATAGGATGAGATGTTGTTCCGTTTTTTCTATTTGTCCGAGCCTGGAACAGATAGATCTCGTTGGGGCTGATAGCATAACTACTTTATGCTCTCACCAACTTCCAATTGACTACTTCAACAAACTTGAAATATTGGAAGTAATCAAGTGTGGTAAACTGAGAAACTACAAAAATGAAGCTGTCCGTTGATGGAAGAAGTGATCACGGAAGAGAACAACTAGGAGAAGAAATGACTAACAGGTCCTTATAACCAACCTCGGTTGGAAGAAATGACTACCAATCTCTTCATCCAGGAACAAAAAGTTAGTGATGATGACGAATGGTGGAAATAAGTAATGTCTATTGTCTACAAATCCAAAACTAGCGGATATTCGTCTCATGGTAGCTAGTCTCAGATGTTCTTTAGAGTACACGAAATATTTGATCGTTTTTCAAGGTATATATACATAATTTGTTCCTCCTCCTTAATAATATATAAGGAGAATAATGCAAGTATCCTTTCATTTTCTCATGTAAATTTTAATTCCTTTTGTAATAATGTGTTCAACATTTCTATGCATTTTATGTAAAATATAGTCCAACTTCTTGAGAGGTAGATTATTTGGTGGACTGGTTGTTGTGCTTCTTGAATTATTTGCAGATGAAGAGATATCAAAAGTATTTTTTACTTCCCAAACAGATTCTCCTGCATCTATATATAAATGTTGTTTATAAAAAATATATGCAAGAAAAGCACTTTGAATTTGTGGTTTTAAATATGTCATAACATTTGTGTAACCAGCAGAGTTACAAAACTTGGAGAAATGAAATCTCGTCTACTTACCATTTGAATAGAAGAAAATGACCGTTTTCGGGTCTTTTTGAAAAACGAAGATCTCTTGTAAAAATGTCATTAATTCATGAATTTTATATCATAAATATTAGAGATTGTTATAGTGAAGTCTATATGTAGCAGGAAACAAGCAGCTAAAGCTGCTCAACTTGCCTTCTTAAATTAAAAAAATATATATAGATGCAATGCTACTTGTAAGTTAAAAGTTACCCAAGACAAGAATTAGATTCTATTATTATCTATATATAAAGATAAAATCCTTTACTCTATTTTATTATTTAAAAAATCAAGAATCCAATTCTTGAAAACAACATAATCGACTATTTACGAACATTATTAATTAACCACTTTTAGCTCTATAAAAAAAACCCTTCATTATATTGTAACACAAACTATCTCAAAACAAAAGTTTCGCAATCATAATATCAAAATGCTGTCTTTTAGGACCAAAACCTGGAATCTGAGAAGGAGAATGTTAAACGTCTTCTAAAGGAGTGCGACAAAAATGGTGATAGGAAATTGAGCAAGAGAAAATTGATAGAAATCTTCTTATCATGGTTTAGTGGTTTCAATGCTGTAATGAATCATGCTTATATTAACGACCATGAATATGATGGTCTTATATTTGATGTTGAGATTAATGCACTTGTTAAATATGCTACGAATCGGGGTTATACAATTGCATAAATGTAAATTTCTCTATTTTATTTTGTTGTACCTCTTCGTGAAAGAAATTGATTTGCCAATGTAATATGATCTTATTAAGCTTTGTGAAATAAATGAAGAACGTACCAAAACTTTGTGTAGTTTAATTTTTCTATGTAGTAATTTATTTCATCGTTTATCGATTATGAATGTGACATGATAATGATGTTATAACATTTAAATAAACAACTTTACTATATCAAAGACATCAAACAAGTAATTAAATCACAATAGACTTGAAAATCAAAAATCAGAAGTTTTAATTAAAAAATATTTGATATCACATAGTTTATTACTGCATTTTAGATGTTAAATTACTTTTTTTTTCCAAGATAAATGGATATACATGTCGCAAGAGTAGTAGTACCTCAGACGCCTATGACTTCATCGAACTCAAAAACAGTACATGAAGACTCGATTTTTATTTGTAAGAATATATGTAGAAATAGTTCGGAATTCGATGGTAAGCCTCTCTATTTATAGCCGAAATTTTGAGTTGAAATGGTGCGAAAATCCTACAAGTGAGATCTACAAAAGGAAATATGTACGCAGACCTTATGAATTAAGAGTGTAAACCATGCTAATTTTCAATGAAAATATATAATATAGAGTTAGAATAGTAAATTTTGGCTCAAGAATTTGAAATAATGATATCGAAATAGTTTTTGCACTAGATTTGATAAGTTGATATAATGATAGTCAAATAAGTGTTGACCCGTTGCTGTGCTTGAAATTTGAAGAAGACACCAAAAAGCAAATATGATCGTTTTGTATACATAAAACAATAGATTTTGCATAATGCAAAAGGTTTGCCCATCTGTGAGATTTTAGAATATTCAATAACAAGAGAATAAAAATAGTAAAAGAAAAATGAAATAGGTAAATATACAAATAATAATGTGGGCTCATATAATTGTCAGAATATAAATGACACAACAGAATAGGTATTCACGCAAAAAAAATAAAAAAGTTATATTTTTTACCTAAAATTTTCTTTTCAAATTTGATCGTACACGAGATCTTTTAACTATATATATATATAAAATACATTTTTAGAAAAAATGGAGGGCACCAATGTTTTATGGCCTTATGATTGAGTCGGCCTGCTTATGATCTAAAACATATCACAGCATTGCGAAAAACTTCAAACTCAAAAACTCAAAACTCAAAACAACGACCAAGAAAACTCTCTCAAATTTGCTTCCTTTTGTGTGGGGCCCTGTTGCCCAAAATTATGCACTTTTATTCCATGTCACATTTTCCTCAATTTAAGTATGTTAGATTTTTTGCTGACTAATAAATAGCAGCCGATCAACAACAAACTCAGTTATTCGGTTCTTAATTAGAAATCTCAATTTTATGTTTTAGAAATTAAAAAAACTTAGTTAAAAACATTATCATTAATATAAATTCTGCGATATTGTGATTTAAATTTTCATTGAGTTTTATTGTTAATATTTTACATCAAATAAAAAAAAATTAAAAAAATTCAATGCAGGAATTTTAGGAGCGACATAATGTGTACACAATTTTAGTTTTATCTTGTCAAAAATAGAGAAATGATTTTTGATAGACCTTTGTATCAAATAAAGCATATCAAAACACTATAAAAGAAAATATAGTAATTATTAAAATAAGAATAAGAAATAACCATAAAACGGTTATCAAAACAAAAGACCGATGCGAAAAACGAAATATAATACTCCCTCAATTTCAATTCTATTATTTGATTTTGACTTGACACGTAATTTAAGAAAGTAAAGATGACCTTTAAACCTTGTGATCTTGAATAAAACATATGCAAACCGTATAAAATATCATTTAATCTTGTGATTTGAAATATGTTACAATAAAAAATTGAAATTAAAAAATTAATAAAATGAAAAAAAAAATCTTTAAAATGGATTAAACAAAAAGCTAATTAAATTGAAATTATTTTTTTTTGACTCTTCCCCAAGAACTCTATCTTTTTGCTTCCTTGGTGATTTGAACTCGATTGAAAGTAAAGGTTGCTTGCCATCCCAATAACTTTCTCTTGTCAAATAAATTGAAACAAAAGAGTGACAATTAACAAAAAGTAAAATAAAATAAAATAAAATAATATAACAGTTCCTAAAATGGAAAAAAAATAATTAAAAAATACAAAAAATATTTTCCTATTTTCCAGCTCATATTGAAATTGCTATTTACCTAATAAACAAAATCCCTAAAATGAACACACAACCAAAAAAAACCAAATACAAAATAAAGCAGCGCCATACAAAAAGGTGAAAACCTTCCAAAATCCCCTCTTCAATGGCTTCTTCCTTGGTTTTGCCTTCTCCTTCTTCAGCTTCAACTTCTTATTCTACTCATATATTTTCCTCTTCTCGATCTTTTCTCACTCATAAAAGCTTCGTTCCCAAACGAACCCGTCTTCGGACCTCTGTTGTAAGTCCTTTTACATGAATTTTTTTTTTTTTTTTTTTTTTTTTGGGATGTAAAACAATGCCTGGTACCTATTTGATGAAAAGGGTCTCTGAAAAATTGATTCTTTATATTGATTGTGTAGTATATTGCTCATATGGAATTGAATTTACATAGCATTTCTATGCTTTCATGTTTCAGTTTTATAGGTTGAAACTTTGTTAAGGTCCAATATTGGTTGCTGAAAAGTGTATGCTATGCTGCTTATGGGTATTTGTTTGTTTTGGGCTTAATATATGGATAACCAATAAATTTCATTTAGACACTCTCTGTTGTTAGTCCTTTTACATGAATTGATTTGGGTTTCATTTCTTTTTTTGTTTGATTTAAAACAATGCTTGCTACCTATTGGATGAAAAGGGTTTCTGAAAAATTGATCATTAATATTGATTTTGCAGTGTATTGTTCATTTGGAATTGAATATACATAGCATTTCTATGCTTTCATGTTTCAGTTTTATCTGTTGAAACTTTGTTAAAGGTCCAATATTGGTTGCTGAAAAGTGTGTATGCTTGTTACAATTGAGCACTTGAACACATGTTCTTATTATGCCTTTGTTTTTGTTAAGATGCCTTTACTGTTTGTTTTTGCTTTTAAAATGTTGTTCTTTACTTTTCTATGTAGAAGCTTTTATTGAAAGCAAGTCATAAGAATCTAAGTGCTGAAAAACATATTTAGTGTTAAAGCTGATTTAACAAATAAACAGTTATGTGATTGGATAAAACTTGAAAGTGTTGAAACTTGAAAGTGATATATAAACCATTGATGTGTATTGTTAAAATGACAAATGCTTTTAAAGCTATATACAAATAATATAAATTAAAAAAGTGTCTTTACAAGGAGAAAGATATGCCAAAGGAGTTAGGATTTGTTTTGGGAAGAGTGTTTTGGGTATTTCAAAAGTTATTGGGGATAAAATTGTGCAAGTCTTGTCAAACCGAAGTGCTTAAAAGCTAAAGACATAAGTTGGGCTGCACATCGTATGTCTTTTCACTGAGTTGGGTTATAAGCACTTTTGGTGTTTCCCAAACATATAGATAAGTCAAAAATGTGCTTACTGAGTTGCTGGATTAGAAGAGGTGGAAGCTAGAGTCAGAAGAGATGGTAGAAAATCATTCCACATTGCATCTGGTGGGCTGTGTGGAGAGAGAGAAATAGCCGATGTTTTGAAGATAGGTTCCAATTCCATTCATAGAGTTAAATGGAATTGTATTGCATCTTTCTTTTTTTGGTGTAAAGAAACAAATATAGAGGAATTAGAGATTGTAGATCTGTTAGGCTCTCTATAAGTCTTCCTTATTCTCTTCTTTTGTTCCTTTTTTGAAGGTCTCTAGCATATCCTTAATGCTGGGGAATACAACATTAGCAGTTTAAAAAAAAGGCGCTTATAAGTTGGTTTGACCAGCTTATATAAGTTAACCAAAACACCCTCTCAGATATCTGTCTTAAGGGGTGGTAGTTATTCTTGTACTGTTAAGTGAAGGATAATTTGGAAAAGATAAAAATGATAAGAAAAATTGACTCATTTTATGAATTTTGCTAATTTAGAACAAATTAGGAAATTTAGTTTGACTTGATTAATGAAAAAGGGACCTGAGTTTGCTCTTCCTTTCTGAATTCACTGATATGAGTTGGAAGTTTGTTCAAGCTCCAACTTTGGTTGGTGAAAAATTTATGGTGCTTGCTTTTTTATCATATTACCTCTACAATTTTTTTCTTTATCTTATATCATTTGTTTGGGTATCAGAATTGTGAAATAAGTGAACCAGTGAATGGGAAGCCTCGCGTGCCAATTATCAATGATGGAACACTTCCAAAGTTCTTGCAAGCAAGTCGCCTGCAGAATTCAGTTAGTAGAAACAATAATAGGCTGAAGATATTCACTGGAACTGCAAATCCTTCGCTTTCTCAGGTACACCAGACGATTGCTAATGGAGTTATGTGTATACGCTGTGTTTTATTCAATGCTTCGTGATTTCAAAATTCAGTTAAGTATATCTTCCCATCATATTTGATTAAATTACAATCAAGAGCTTCTTATTTACTTCATAGTGTGAACAATGACATATTGAAATTCCCTTCCAGAATGTCACAGTTTTGTGCTTCCTCAATTTCGAAATAATAGTACAGTGGTTTAAATTCGTTATCAACTAGTTACTGAAATTGGACTAGCCTTACTAACAGGAAAAGAAAACAAGTCCTTTAGGGACTGCCTCCCCTTGTACATTGTTCTTGACTATTCTAGCCTACTCAAGGATATAGTTTCGGAACTTGGGATGGAGAATGGTTCGCTTTCAGGCTGAATGTTTAAGTTTTAAATTTCAGTCTCATCAATTATTCAGAATTTCTTCCTATCAAATATTGCATAAGAAGTGTGTATAGAATTTGATACACTTGTATTCTTTCCTATGTTTCTGGTCTTACTTTGTAGAATCTAACTGCTTGAATACCTGACGGAGCATAGGAACAGAGAAAGATGGAAGATTTCTTTGTTTTCTCTCTTATTAGGAAAGAGACAGAATTACAAATATATCTGAAATTTCCGTCACATGAGTTCTTCATATTTTTGTTTTAGTAATTATTTACTTTCCTCCTCAATCTTCAAAATATAAGAATCATTGTTAGTTCTAGCCATGAAATCCATTTGACTTCTTTTAAGTTTATGCTATATCTCTCTTTACAACTGATGCAGCATTTTTTGTCACTTAGGAAATTGCTTGGTACATGGGCTTTGAGCTGGGAAAGGTCAAGATCAAGCGCTTTGCTGATGGTGAGATTTATGTTCAGTTGCAAGAGAGTGTTCGAGGCTGTGATGTCTACTTGGTTCAATCCACATGTCCTCCGGCCAATGAAAACCTTATGGAGCTTCTGGTAATGATAGATGCATGCCGAAGGGCTTCTGCCAAGACAATTACTGCAGTTATTCCGTACTTTGGATATGCCAGAGCTGATAGAAAGGCAAGTTAGATTCCGTTGCAAATTATATGCTTGCAAGCTTCAAGTTTTTGCTTCTTTGCCTCCTTTTGTTTGTTTCTACTCCACCTTGAGGTGGGAATGGGTGTGGCATTGACCTCTGTATACCTGTATGATAATACCCAAAAAGTGATTTCAAAAGGAGGGTAGAGCCTAACCTGACAGTTCTCTGTGCGCTTATGAAGTTATGAGTAGAAGTACTATCACTATTTTCTTGCATCCTCTTCTGGTTGTTTAATATCTTAGTGTTCTTTACTCTTGATTAGTGCAACGATTATGTCGGGCAGTCTCTCTTTGTGTCCTTTTTTACTACTTTCTTTTCATAAGCATTGGGGCTTTTTCAGTTGGCTCTAAGGATTTACAAATGTGAAGACAATTTTTACTTCATTTTATTACGTTCTAATAATTATAAATTTTCTTTTCACAGACGCAAGGTCGTGAATCCATTGGTGCCAAATTGGTTGCGAATCTTATAACTGAAGCAGGTGCAGATCGTGTTTTGGCTTGTGATCTGCACTCTGGGCAATCCATGGGTTACTTTGACATTCCAGTGGACCATGTGTACTGTCAGGTAATCTCTTCTGTACTGTTGAAAATGCTTAATTGCTGCCCATTTTGAATTGGCAAATAAGCAGTCTCCATTCTTTGCTTGCGTGCACAGCCTGTTGTCCTTGATTACCTTGCTAGCAAGAAAATTTCGTCGGATGATTTGGTAGTGGTCTCTCCGGATGTTGGCGGAGTTGCTAGAGCACGTGCCTTCGCAAAAAAGTTATCTGATGCACCTTTAGCCATTGTGGACAAAAGGCGGCATGGACATAATGTAGCCGAGGTAGATACAAAGCTAAACCTTGGTACTGCAGTTTATTGCATTGATATGCATTTTCGTTTTCTTCTTTTTCTTTTCTCCTCGTGGAAACAATGTCTAAGTTCTGGTCTCGCAATAGATGAGTTGAAGCTCTCCTTAAAAATTCTATAAACCATAGCAATGATTTGTCCTTACAATTGTTTACCATTATTTAACAGGTGTACCCTATGCTTCAATTCCCCCACCCACCCACCCACTCACCCCCTCCTCACGCTCTTCCTTTTTTTCCCCTTCTCTTTTGCCTTTCCATGTTTTAGGGGAATGGTGGAAGGTGAAAAGGTCCTTTGAGATATCCTCCTGTCTGAAAGTGCTGTATAGGTTCAGGACTGTTTAATATGGCTTGCAAAGGACTAGCAGTCTAAAGAAGTTCTTTTCTATAAAGTAGGCAGTATTTTTGTGTTCAATTCTCATAGTTTATAAGTATTCCTCCCAAGTTAAGTAAATTGTTACAAACTTTTTTTTTTGGGACAAGTTATGTAATGCATAAACAAAGCACCGAGAAGATACTGTAAATGTATGAACTCTATGGACATAACTCCTTTATGTAATGCATAAACACTGATTGTGTTGTGACATGCATCTATCTGCACTTCTTCTTTAGTCAACCTTTACATGATTTTGGTGCTTTTAGATATGGTTTTCTCTATGTGGGGATCATCATCCTAATTATTCCTTTTAAGGGTAAGACTGTGTACAATAGACCTTTGTAATCCGGCCCTTACTCGGTCCCTGCGCATAGTGGGAGCCTTAGTGCACCCGGCTGCCCTTTAATTTACTGCTTACATCTCTTGATTGAGCCTCCCTAATAACAGAGGGGAAGACCCCTGATATGCTCGAATGCAAATGAAACGATGTTATAAGCTATTATTATACTACATAAAGCATTAAACTGTGATTGTGTTTCTTCTTGCAACATCTCTTTCAATGCATCCTATTTTTCCCCCGAGTCATTATTTAGTTGTGTTGCAGGTTATGAACCTGATAGGTGATGTTAAAGGAAAAGTTGCAGTTATGGTGGATGACATGATTGACACAGCAGGTTAGTTGGTCGCATTAATCAAATAATCATGTCAATCCAAAACCTGGAAAACAAAAATGGTTTATTAGTCTTCATTCTTTTTAGCATGAGCACTAACTGAAGCAGTGAACTAAAAAAAAATACTGTAGTGATCTGTTGAGTATCCTCTATCTCGAGTTGTTTACCTGAAAATTTTAGTGTTTTATGTTTATCTTTTTTCCATTTCTGCATCTTCTTCAGATTAATTTTGTCTCAACTAGAACGCACATGTGCAATGTGGAGTTCCTTTCGTTTTTGTTTGACTTATTAACTTGTTATGAGGCCTGGTTTGAAATTATTTGTTAACTTTATGGTTTATGGGTCTTAGGGACTATTGCCAAAGGCGCCGCGCTATTGCATCAGGAGGGTGCACGTGAAGTTTATGCATGTTGTACTCATGCTGTTTTTAGGTAACATTTCTCATTTAATCGACATATTATGCTGCATTAAGAAAATGGATCCACTTCAACACAATCTATCTTGTGTGAAATTTTTTCTATTAAGCGTTGCTTAAATTGCCTTTATATTAACTTACTATTTGATATTCTTGTTTTGACAGCCCTCCTGCGATTGAGAGGTTGTCAAGTGGCCTTTTTCAAGAGGTCATCGTCACAAACACAATTCCTGCGATAGAAAAAAACTGTTTTCCACAGCTGACTGTTCTTTCAGTTGCAAATCTTCTCGGTGAAACAATTTGGCGAGTGCATGATGATTGTTCTGTTAGTAGCATTTTCCAGTAGGTAGGAGAGATACTAGCAACCCCACAGGTTACCATGAGCACTTGTTTAGCTGCTGTTTTTTTGTTCTTCAAATCATCTTACCTCATTTCGCTCTTCCATCAGTTGACACCTCCATTGGCATATGCATCTTTCCTTTACCTTAGAGGTGACTGACATGCAGAGTGAACAAATTCTTCTCTCTTTTTTCGCTCGTCTACCTTAAGTCCTACATTTTTGGAGTATTTTTGTTCTTCTTAAGTTAGATAGTTGGAAGGATAGGACGATGGTAGGCCATGTGCTTATTTTTCAGTTAGAATTGATTCATGCTCTGAAATCTGAATCCTGAAAATGCTGCTGTGACATTATCCCTCGTCTTTGCCAAAGGTCGATATGAAGCTCCTGTCCGAGCCTCAGGCAGTTCGATATGAAACTCCTATCAAAGCTTCAGTTCCTGCCTGAATTTTGACTCTTGCCACACCTATGGAGCTTTGTTTTATAATGGCATTTATTTGTTTCAGTAGAAACTGGTCCAGTGAGAACTATTGGAAGGACAGACAAGTTGATTGTAATGTCATGTGCCTGAATATTTGTTCAGAACTTCTTGTTATTTTGACAATGCATGGACGAGCAAGATAACAACCGTCCTCTATAACAATATTTTTGCTTTAACGGCCAAGATTTTTTGGAATCAATTTTTCATGTTATGTTATATCATATGTTCTCGATAGCAACATTTTGCTATAACAATAAAAGAAACAAATCTAGGCAAACAATGTTGTTATTAAAAGAGGTTTGACTGTAGGATATTTTTGTCAGTGCAATAAAAAGGACTTCAGAGATTGTCACTGCTTGGTTTGAAAGAAAAAAAAACAGATTGTTTTTCAAGAAATCAGAAAAAGTTTCTTTTGAAACATAAAAACAAACCCTCAAATGTACCCTAAAGAACTTTAATTTTAATCAGCTAATCTATGTGTAAGATATTTTCCATAGATTAAGAAATAAACCTTTGGCATAATACATAAACAAACACTCAACTTGGCCTCAACTGGCAAGTAAATGCTCCAATTTTACATATGCACATCTACACCTCAACTTGTCTCCACTGTATCAGTTGAACACTCCAACATATAAAATGATCATCACATATCCACAATGTGTGTGGCACATCAGTGTCAGGTATCCACATGACACAATTGGGACGAGTTGGAGTTTTAAGTTGCAAGTTTAGACCAAGTTGAAATGTCTACATGTGTACTCCCAAGCTTGGATAACGAATCAAGAGAAAACTTCTTAAACGTTTGCGAATGGAAAGAGTTGTGCTCACTTGCCACCATGCCAAGTTTGAGTGTATATTTATGTATTATGTTCCATGAGTTTATGAAGATTGAAGGGAATGCAATTAATCATTTAATTCAATTGATCTCAAGTTACAAGCATAACACTTGCTCTAAATGTAAAAACTTTGAAATTTCTACCTAGACATAATTTTACTAAAATATACAGTTGTTCCCTTCTATTCTATGGGGTAATGTAAACAAACAAAGAAATACTATAAAAAGAGAAATGAGGAAAATCAATGTATGAACTAAATTCACACTAAGGGATACAAACCTATGAAAAAATACATTATAGGATGTCCCAGATCAAAATCAAATACAAAGGAAAACTCACTTTGTACAAAACATTAGACACATTTTTCTTGTAGCCAGTTCTAGTATATGATCTGTTCTTTGTAGCTCTTTTCGTCGCGAGTTGTATTCTGGCAACTCACCTATTGTTAGTTTTTATCTGCAGAAGTTTCATGATTTAGTACTCTCCAATCTCTAGCAGAATGTCAGGATGTACTGCAGCACTTTTAACATTGAGAACTCTTTGTAGTTTTCTGTGGTCAAATATTTCCACTTCTACTGAGAACATTGAGCTTACAGGTCTATGATCTGATAGTTTTAACTCTGCGCGCTTGTAAAACAGCTGTTTTATACCTTTTCCTAACCATAGTATACGATCACACCTGCATAAACATGAAGAAAACACTCAGTTACTAAAATTTATGTAATGCTTCTCGCGATTCTTCTAGACTCCCAAACTTGTTGCTTACCATGCTGGTGATCTCTTCTTTTCCCCTTCTCTCGTAATTTCTCCGTTGTATCTATCACTGTTGAATTCATACTTGTAAGTTGGTGCAAAGTTAACCAATCCTTCCTTCCAACCAGCAAAGACACGCCCATTTTGGAGTTCTTTGTGTAACTGCTCATGAGATGCAACGCTATTTAGCTTGGTTTTCGTAGGAACTCACGCATAAAATGGAAACTTGAGACAATTTAGTTTTGACTTACTTGATCACTTTTGAGTAGTTCATCCCATTGCTTATTGGCAACAAGCTTCCGTACCTCAGCATCCGCCATACTGATTCGATAATTTAAGTCTCCAAACCAGAATATCTGACTGTAGATGTTGAAGTAAAGTTAAATATATTGTTAGTAGTTGCTGAATTAACATCTCATAACGCAAAATACTGAAATGTTTATTGAGTTTACAGTAGAAGTACTTACTCATGAGATGGAATTGTTTGTGGTTCATCTGTATCTGTGCCAAATATGGACGAGAAATGAGTACGTCTCATGATTTCATTGACATCAGAGTTGCGCCTTTGCTCTGCCCCTTCCTTTTGTCCGGATGACAAATGAGAACAAACAAAGCATAGCCGCGACTGGAAAAGAGACATGCTCACAGAAACAGATCCCTGTAACGGCATCAGTACTAAGCTATTAGTGCTATAATTGGCTTATGGATCATTTAAAAGTGTCGACAGATACATAAGGGGTCGGAGAAAGAGACAGGGGGAATCGAAAGCAGTAAGAGCCTGATTGTCGTAGCTGATAAGCATCGAGTGTTGAGAATGATCTACCAAAGTTAATTGTACTATGCCAACTTGAACAATAAATACATACTGAAAGAAGAAGCATTACCTTATTGCCCATGTATCCCATAAGTCCAATTCCAACAGCAGAGACTTGCAAGTTGTTTATATGCCTCCTCAATCTTCGACGTACCCAAACTGATACATATATACCAACCATCTGCTTGCTGACAATACGTACATACATTGGACGAGACTTCACTGTATGATCTAGAAGTGAATTTTCTTCTTTGACCTCTGGAAATTCATCAAACATGTCATTTTCCTCATCAGAAAATGGATCAGGGCCATCAGAAAGAGCATCAAGAACTACAGGCTCTTCTTTTTGATCCATCGACATCAATCCTAAGTTTCCTGAGCTTTGGTGCACCCTTTTTAACCCTCTACCGTCTAATCCTGTAGTGTCAAAAGCAAGAAGATTGTCTATGGTACCAAAACCAACTCTCGCGGTACTACTGAAGACTCTCCTCAACTTAAAATTAGAAGAAAGAACTTGAGATGTCGCATCCAGTGGACGTTCAGGCCAATCCAATCTACTGTCACAATCAATGCCATATATCCTCTTTAAATAGAGATTCTTTCCTAGGTTGATGGTATTATTCTCGAAAATCAAAGCTGTGTCGAGTGATGCCTCATCTTCCATTCTATCCAGTTCAGGAGCATCAACCACATCCGCAATTATGTCATCAGCAGAAGAAGTCCTTAAAACTGGAGAAGGCGGAGCACTATAACTCTTGTGCTTAGTTTCAGGTTCCTCCGTCCTGTTTAGTGTTCTTCGGATGATCGCCTCCCATTTCGGAACTGGCCTCCTATTTTCTGCTCCCAGTACATTTCCAGCATTCAGAGGGACCACCTCTTGGAATCTGTAAACAGCAGATACAAACCTTTTAGGTTGAACTCATTTATGTGTCTTCTAATTTTCAACAAACATGTTGCAGGTCATATCATATAAACTGGATAGATTCAACAAATGGATCTTCAGCCTAACTCAACCCCTAAAGCTAGCTCGAGAGGTGAGTATTGTCCAGGTCACATATAAAGAGACCACCCATCCCGTAAGAGCCCGATGTTGGACTCTTCAACCCCACACACCCAAGACTAGACATCGTGGACAATTTTTAAAATGGAGGCCTAACATTAGGTAACAAGAATTAGGATAAGTTCTGGTCTGATATCATGTTAAAGAAATGAACATCGGGGCTAACTCAACCCCAAAAGCTAGCTCAAAGGTGGGACTCTTCAACATGGATTTACTGCACGACGGATTAGACACGAGCTAAAACAAACAGGAAATCTGCTACAGTTCATTGGAAAGTGCCTAAAAGCATTTTGTGCATACCCAAGAATATAGATATCTGCTGGTTCTTGCATACAAAGCCACTCATCAATATCTAGATCTTCATCTGGAAGTCTTCCTGCTACATTCCAAGTACCAACTGTAACTCTGCATAAAAATCAAGGCTTATATAAATCTCTTAACTCTTCCAAATGGCCTTCAAGTCCGGAAAAAAAAAGAAAGAAAGCAAACCACCATGTAACTGATTGTAAAGACAAACCTCACTTCTTTCGTGTTAATATACTGAGCTCTCAAAGTTTCTGATTTCCCTCTCCTGTGTCTCGGTGTATACTCAACAGAAGGCTTACCTGATCAATTCAAAGTTCAACTAATCAAACATCATAATAAGAGTACTCAATCAGTATAAACAGGACACAAACTTAATGATCGAACTGATGAGTCTCCGTTTAATATATGAAAAGTAGTTGATGTTTTCATTAGTACCTGTAGTTTGAGTCTGGCATTCATTAAGCTTCCCCGGTTTTCGATGTCCATGATCTTCAACCATCCTTTCATCTTTGAGTGAGCAAGCTAGAAATTCACAACTAATCAATAACAAATATCAAGAATCAATTTTTTCATATATATATATATATATATAAAAATTTAGCATACCATCATCTTCACTCTCCGTTTCGGTATCAACTTCATCTTCACTAAAATCATACACCTTAGGTGCAATATTCAACCATTTCTTCATCACAATGGATGGCCAAAAGGCCTACAACAACACAAAACATCAAACTTTAGCTTTACATTTGAAAAACTTATTAATACGAGTACTATATACATGAAAACACACACCTGAGATGATCTCTTTCCCCTTCTTGTTTTCATTTGCACAACACACAATCAAAAAAACAGAACAGAAAAAAAGAGAGTAAATGTTTCAAGTGTTGGTGTGAGTTTAATATGTAATATATTTATGTATATAAGGGGGCTAGAAAACAGGTTGTCAATTTGGTCAGACTTTTTTTAACACAAAGAAGATTCTTAGTAAGAACAAATGGAAAGGACGAAAAACTATTGGCCAAAAAAAAACTTAACAGATATATGCTGTCCTCCAACTTGTATATCAAAAATCAACCAAAAAAAATAAAAAAATCTTGAATGGTCCTAACACTTGTCATTTTATTGAAAAAAAAGGTTGATATTATTGTTAGACACAAATTAAAAGTAGTATAAAAACTAGTGTACTATAATTCTTTTGGATAATTGATATCTTAATTGACTATTTTATATAAAAAATAAATAGTGTATAAGAAAAAAAAATACAAATCGAGTCACCGTCTTAATGTTGTCTGTTCAAAAAATTGCTAGAAAGATATTTTCAAATTGTAATTTTCACTTAACATTGTCGATAAAAAAATAATATAAAATGTTAATCTGAAAAATTTCAGTAAATTGATTATCGTAGTTTCTTATTAAATTCAATGAATTTTATAACAATAATATTAGTTCAACCAAAGTAACATTAAATTTAATTCATTATAAATTACATGACTTTGTGTATGTATAAATCACTTGATTTGTAATACAAATAATTTAAAATATATTTGTGACGCATAAAAGTAAGAAAAATACTTGAATTATGTTTCAACATAGGTATACATTAGGAAATAAATATCTTAAGTCCAACATCTCAAGAAAAATAAATTAAGCTAATTATATATCATTATATCGGAGATCATACTTTGCAATAGAAAATAAAATAATTGAAAAACATAACATAAAAAATAAAATGTATATTTATAAGAAATCATAATGTCATTAGTAATTTGATGTGTTACTTATCTTTTCGATTATATAAAGATTATCATAGAGTGACAAAATATTAAATTTTCAAGAATACATTAAGTGTCAAGTTATAGAAAAGTATACCAAGAGTTGAATTAGAAATTAATAAACATATATACACAAAAATAAAACTGTATAACTTTTCATCTTCATTAATAATAATAATAATAATATTGTCCGAATGGGACATTAAAAGCAGTTTTATAAGTATGCTCTTTAAAAATCTGAACCATGCCAATATGCATAAAATTATAAAGTCCTCTATATCGATCAAGATCTCTTTTATCTAAGAGCTGAATAATTTGTTCAGAAGAATTAAGAGCCAAAGATTGCTCAGTCGTTTTAATCAGTTGTTTATTAACAGATAATT
>JAJONR010032570.1:0-19237 GCA_029582245.1 Solanum etuberosum
TTAGTGATTCATAATTGTATGGAGGAACTTGAGTTGGAAAGAATGGAATTCTTAGAGAAAAACTTACTTTGAAGAAGAATCTTGAAAAAGATTGAAAGAATCTTGAATGGAGTCTTCTACTTTGATTTTTCCTTAGGGTTTTGCACTAGGGTTTGACATAGAAGAGAATGATGGACTAAAAGATAAAAATCTGATTGTTTTGAGCCTTTTATTAGTCAAGAAATTCTTTTAGGATTTTCTTGGAGGTATAAAAAAAATCAACCCTTTTTAATGTTTTCCCGTCGGCTAAATTCGTAACAGCATTGTATAGGTTACTAAAATAGTCATAACTTTTTACTTAGAAATTGTATTGATGCGAAGTTGGCGGAGTTGGAATGTAGATTCAAATACCTTTAATTGGATAGGTTATGGCTCACGTAACTCTTTATATTCTAAGAGATATGGCCGTTTGAAGCTGACCCAAGTAGAATCTTACATCAAAACTTAATCGATAAGGAAACTCTAAGAACACTTATCAAGAACTTAAATCCTTAAATATCAAGAACAAAATTATGCTGAATAAATCATGATTGGCATGTGGGTGAACGAATCCAACACTATGGAAGCTTACATACCTCTTAGGGATCAAACCCATGGCGAAAATCCGCAACAAAACTCAAGAATCTCGACGAACGCCTTGATCCTTTCCTCTTTTCTCCTCTTTTCTCCTCTTTTCTCTTCTTGAACTCTCAACTAAAACCCTAGGCGTATATTAGGATTATAAAACTGAACTTAATAGGATTAGACCCCTAAAACCTTACTAAAAATGAATTAAATCTGATTGGGTAAGGAAAAGACCAAAATACCCCTTACTATTTTCGGATAACTTTCCTTATTTGGACAGCCCGACTTCAAACGGGCATATCTCCCTCATATGAGGTCAAAATTTAGCAAACTAGGTGGCATTGGAAAGATAATTCAAATATCTTTCATTAGCTATCTTGTAGCCCACCTAACTCATATTGTACAAAGAGTTATGGTCGTTTGAAGTTGACCCATAACTCATAACTTGTAAAATTTCAAATTTTGCTATTTCCAATTTAGTTCTTTCTGGAACTCAAGGTGCTACATCTAGTGACCTTAACACTTAAGAAATTTTAAATTCCTCGGTAAAATCCTACTCACAACAAAGAATGGTTCGAGTCTTAGCTCAAAAAAATTTTGGGGTGTTACCAAAAGATGTTAAAAGTCTTCCACGGGACCATCTACGGTTCGTGGTTTGTTCTATGGACAGTAGATCCCATCCATGGAATTCATATTGAAATTTTAAGGCTCAAAAGTTCATTCTATGGGTCCAAGCTACGACTCGTAGATGGATCCATAAGAATTAAACCCAAAATTTTGAATCACAATATTTTTTCTATGAGTGAAAAGTAGGGGTCGTAGACTTCTACGGCCCGTAAAAGTGATTCATAGGTCATTGACTCAAAAAACTGTCATGGTAGTCTCTGGTAAAACGGTCATAACTTTTTACTCCAAACTTGAAATGAGGCAAACTTGGTGGCGTTGGAAATAGGACTCATAGACAATTAAGTTGGTAGGTTATGGTCCACCTAATTCATTATGTGCTGAGAGATATGATCGTTTCAAGTTAACCTAAGTAGAATCTTATATCAAAACTTAATTCGTAAGGCAGTTTCTAACTCAACTTTGTGCTAGGGGATTCTAGAGACCTTAATTCATATCAAAATTCATTCTCACACTAAAGAATTGACCTTAACACCTAAGAACAATTTAAGAATCACCCGATACGACCTTATACGCAAATGAAGAATGGTTCAGACCTTAGCTTAAAATAATTTGGGGTGTTACATCATATCTATTAATTCATCGCAATAATTATACATAAAATACATTAATATACTTTCATATTCAAATCTTAGCTAAATTACGAATAAAATATAGTGCTTTGATGCATAAATACACCACAAATCAAAAACATTTAAAGAAATTATTCGTTAAAAATTAAATTTGCAAGATTATAATCCTACAAAAATTCTAAACAACTTAGGCAACGTTTTGTATGCTAAATTGTATCCTAAGACAAATAAATAAATAAGTTTCTTATATCATGCACAATTGTCAGTCTTGTGCAAGAGACATTTGCTAAATTTGATATCTATTTTGCAATTGACGGGTAAATAAATTTAAATTCAGTACATCACAAACATAGTTAAAACGAAACATGAGGTACCATAATTTAGTACCAAGTAAAACAATTCCAATGGATAAATTATAATAAATAAAGTAATTATTATTTAATTAAGATGACAAACAGTCCTCGCTAAATATATCGTATTTTCATAAATTTATCAATATTTTAATATTATAACATGATTTTAACATCTTATCTATATGCAGTATCACAATGAATATTTTCACAAAATTTAAAATTTTAGTTATTGAAAAAAAATATAGTCATATATAACACAAATTAATTTTTTTATTTTATTTTATTTTACCTTTTGAACACCAACAATAATCATAGTAAATGATTCTAACACAACATTGCAATTTTAGTAGATCAATTATAATATTAATAATTATTTGTTTTTAAAAAATTTCCATGTATGTTGTTCATATATGGTACTCTTACTTCACCTTGGTTTTACTTTAGTTGCATTTTTTTACAGTAATTTGTCTTATTTTTAACATGATTTTAACTTCTTAGCTATATATGGAGAATCATCACAAATATTTTCGCACAATTTAATATTTTACTCTATTAGAAATAAGTAATCATAATTAATATAGATTGATCAAATTTTTATTTGTATTTTATGTTACCGTTTGAACTTCAATATTATTCATGGTAAACGAATCTAACATAAGATTACAATTTTAATTAGTGTTTAAATGTTTTTCTATAAATGGTGTTTAAATTGACTTTTCATGGCATAGTTTACCCAAAATGGGAATTTGAATTTTTGATTTCGATTGCAGTTGAGCTTTCAGATTTGATTTTTTTTTTTTTAAATGGATGTTAGATTTGGTATTAATTGTATTTAAAAATTCAATTTTTTAATAGTAACTTTATATTAGCCTAACCAATTAGACACTCGATCATAAATGTCAAGTCCAACAAACCAATTTCGAGATTCCTATTTAACAAATACCCAAAATTTACTTATAAATTTCTGTTAGTCTAGTTATTTCAAAATTAACTTTAGACTTATATGGCCAAAGTTTTAAAAAATCAAAGTTTGAATATAAATTTATCATTTTTTTGGATATACGAATCTAAAGTTATGCTTATTAAAGTCGATCTTCAGACAATTTGAAAGCTTTTTGGTCTGATAGATTTAAATTTCAAATTCATATGTCTAGTATTTAAACTAATGCTATATCAAATTAATAATATAAATATTCAGTTCTTTTCCTTAAGCACATCAGTCTTTGACTTTTACTTTGATTAATATTTTTTTATCTCCAAAGTGTTGATGAAGGAAAAGAGTGAAGAAATTAATTGCAGGAGAATGCCCACAAATAGGCTTTTTCAGTTAGTTATATTGTTTGCAAGTATTGGAAAAAAACTACATACAGATTTCTTGAATTTTATTTACTTTGTAGAAAGAGGTGTTACCTGATCAAGATATCTACATATACTATTCAATTAAGATGACTATATATATATATATATTTTTGAATTTATCAGTACTTAGATCGTATAACATTTAAACTTCTTATCTATATGTAGCATCACGACGAATATTTTTGCACAATTTAAAATTTTAGTCGTTGAAAGAAAAAAGTCCTATATAGTACTTGTTAATTTTTTTATTTTTTTATGATAAGAAGTCCATAGAAGAATTTATGATTATATGCCTTGTCATAAGGGCATGACATTATGCAAGGGGCTATATCGATGCTCATTGTATATTCTATGCTCTATAATGATAACATACATATCATAAATAATGAAAAATAATTACATGTAGTTTAATTTTATCCATATATAGCTTTTGGTTACCTCCTAGTAGCTAGCACAATTTGTGGTTTGACCAAAAAGGTTCTTGGATCATATGTTGATGCTGCAATTAGTATTGAACTAATGAGAATCTTTATGACCGTCAAGCTACTATTTTGAGCATTGAAAATCCTAAACACATTGAAATTGAATTCAATTTTATGATGACATGATTGCACGCACATAAAGAACTGAACGTAAACTGCATTTGCACAAACGATTATGCATCTTATTATTGTTCATTCAAGATTTTTACGACTGAACTTTAATATAGAATTATTGATTTTTGAAAAAAAATAATCAGTGTTCACATTTATTTATTTTTTAAAATCAAAACAGGTTTGATTTGTATACATTTATTATCTGAATAAATATTTGTATAATTTTTAATGTGAATGTTTAGTATATATTCCTATTATGGAATAATTCAAGTGCATTCTTTGATATTATTGAAAAATATATCGGGTAGACTAAAGTAAGTCTTCTCACACTCCATCAATTTAATGATGATGGGAAATAAGATGAGATTTTAAAAGCAAATTAGCATATGGATAATTTAAGAGCACATTACTTAAAGATTCTTAGCATCATACAAAAAATAACAAAGGTCATTTAGCATATGAGATCTTTTTTGGTGTAGCATGACCAGAAACGATACAAGTTGAGAGGTTCATGAGAAGAGGCAAATCATTTGTGAAATCTAATTTACTTTGTATTTGCTAGTATCGGTTATGACTTATGGATCATACTAGGGACAAACGAAGTTTATTCGACTTCCAACGATCGATAATACGAGTAATGATTGTTGTAGAGAAGCTCGTAAGTCTCCTAATAAACTAGCATTTCAAATTCAAAATACTACACCTAGAGACATCAACATCAGAAGGAACTGACTCAGCACTTGTTTTTTTAGTTCAATTCAATATTTTGGAGATTTACACCAAATAAAGGGTTATCAGCATAAATCATGAACCAACTAGAGCTCTTATCATTTTCATATACCTTGGCGGTTAAACAAGTTTTGCTGCTTAACTGATTTTCAGACCTAATAATTACCTATTTGACATGTGAGGGTTATGAGGAATTGTGTACATAATCCTTTGAATCTTTTAGAAGGAGATAACATATATCATGTGAAATTAGTTAAAATGTGTATAAGCTAGTTCAAATATCATGATTATCTCGAATCCTTTAAATCTTTTGAGAGCATAGAGACAATCATTGCCTTCTTTATGCAAAGTTGGGAAGAACAAAATAGCATAAGGACAAAACAAGACATTAATTAGTTTTCTTTAATTCAATAATAGCTAGAATAAAATTAAGAAAAGAAGAAACAAAAATTAACATTAAGCAAATGAGGTTTCATTACTCCATATATAATATATAATAAAGTTAATATGTGAGACAATGACACTTGCATATACTAGTCTAGAGGTGGTTAGGTACTAGAATATCTATACTATACTATTAATGTAATGTGCATTAATTAATGAATGCAGACAGCAAATCTGAAACAATATATAGGTACAATATGTTGGCAATTATAAAGAGATCCAATTACGTATGATACACGTGAAACGTATATTTCTAAGAACATATTATTAATTTTAAGTGAAGTCAAATAAAATCTATGCTAATTTCATCATATAAAACTAAGTGTAAAGAAAAGGAACATTCTTCCTTATGGAACTAGACTTTGACACACTGTCGTTTGGTAGCTGGTTAGGAGAAATATTATACATATAGCAGATTTTCCATAATTATATTTAGTAGCTGATTAGGACTATATATAAAATTAGTAAAATTATTCGCGCTTCGCGCGGGAATTTAATATCACAGAATTTATAATATAATACTTAAAACCTATCAGTCATTAAAACTAAAACACTATATTATTTTACATACAAAACTACATAGTAACGAACATTAATAATATAAAGAAAAATGAAAATTATAACATCTTATCATTTATCATTAATAACATAAGCATAAATTTATGACTGTAAAAAAAATACCAGGATCTGTAACACAAGCAATGGTGTCAGTGAGCAACTCAACAGGATCAAAGTACACAAATATTTAATTGTGCAGAAGAAGAATAAGAAGTTCAGAATTTCCGTTGTTTTAAAATGAGAGGAAATCCCTCTATTTATAGACAAAAAATGGTAGTGTGAACAAATGTTTGTTGTGCCTTATCGGAAAGGTCACAACTATTTGGAAAAGTTGCAACCCTTCGGAAAGGTCACAACCTTTCATAAAAGTCGCAACTCTTCATTGAAGTCGCAACTTTTCATAAAAGTCACAACTTTTATAAAATTCGCAACTCTTCATAAAAGTCACAACTTTTCATAAAAGTCGCAAGTTTTCATAAAAGTCACAACTTTTCATGAAAGGGGAAGGCTAGTTTTGGAAATAAATAAAATAAAAGGAAATACTGATTTGTGGTGGCGCCACGTAGGCGGGCCTAGAGTTCTCTTTTATATAATATATGATTAATATGGTATTTGACTTGTAATTTAAAAATCTGCATAGCTAATATATGTATAAGTTATCAGGAAATTTATGTATAATTTTATATATGTATGATAGAAGGTGAAACAACTAATATATGAATAACTAAATCCCTGCATAAAATAATGCAGAAATTTCTTACTAACTAATTCATATATTACTAATATTTGCATAATTATAATCAGCTACCAAACGATCCCCGTCTTCTCAAATTAATCATGACCTCATTGTTATTAACACAAAGGACACATCTGCACTTAATTAACTCTTTTTTATTAATTATTGTGGTATGACAAGACTTTGCAGTCAATAATAAAAAATTTAACAAAAGAACTAATTAATACTCAAATCTTGTACGTTACTTTTCATATTAAAATACAACTCTTAATCTTGTTTTCCCAACCGTTATGTCCAGCATATTTGGAGTAGAAATAATATTTTAGAGGAAAAATGTACGAATTCTAATTGATGCATAGTTAATTAGATTATAGTTTGTGAATATTTATTTCTGTTTCAGCATAATTTTTTTAAAAAAAAAAAACATAATCTACATTGGCTGAATTTCTGTAAGCAGTGACATCATAATAATAGCTAATTGACATTGAAATATGGTGACTTTGACAGTTAATTAATCACTACCTATATATTTTTACATTTTAAAGAGGACACGCAAACTTAATTACTATCAATTTAGTGGTTCTCATAAATATTTAAATGGATATAAGTTCACGTCGTAATAGTTTAAATTTGGGCAAACAACGCAAATCTCACTAATTTATGAGTAAATTACTTTTCTTAACATGAGTTTTCAATATTACAAATCTTATCAAAATTTGGAATTCGGATACATGTAACTGACGCGTCTAGATACATGTATCTTGGATACATAGGTCAAAATTAATTTGTTCCAGATAAATTGTATCCAAGTGAATTTGCATGTATCTTACTATCTCGCTTGTCTCTCTCCCTATGTATATGTATTTCAGAGTGTATCTCGAATGTATCTGGTATCCCAGATACATTATATCTAGTGTGATTCGCATATATCAGGAATACATAGATTATCTCACTCGCCTCCCTCCTATTTCGCTCGCCTTTCTCCTTATCGCACTTCTCTCCTTAACACACTCGTCTCTCTCCCTATGTCAGTATATCTTGTAGCAATAATACATATATTTAGGTGTATCTGGTATGAAATTATTAATTAGCAAGACAGTATGTAATTATTTCAAACTACACGAAAGAATTAGTAAATATATTTAAAATATTTGTATAATTGGGTAATTTTTCCTTTCATCATTACAATACTTTGTGCACAAATTATTTTCTTTTCAGTGTATAATAGAATAAATATCGAGTATCTAGATTTATTAAAACTTTAAAAAAAAATAGAGAGAAAAAAATATTACCTAGTGCATTTGGTCTCTCTTGAGATTTCAAACTCTTGTTTCCCATAAATTTCTTTCACGACCCAAAAATAGACGTGATGGCTCTCGTCTTATCCTATCAAGACAAGTCAGCCTAAAACTCAACCATTACAATAAAATGCGGAAATTTTATAATCAACTCAAAAATACCCCCAAAATCTGGTTGTTACGTGCACAAGCCTCTAAAGTATTACAATTGATTCAAAAGAAAAACACAAGTCTCAAATGACCTTGTTTCTAGAATAGAACAAGATCATAAATAGGAGTAAGAAGGTCTGCTGAGATGACAAACAACTACCTCACAACCTCCACAAGAAGCCTCGGACAAGAAGAGAAGAGAAAGAGTATCACAAAAATCCGGGCTAGTAACCTACAAAAATGTAGAAGCAAGGGGTGAGTACCAAACCACACGGTACTCAGCAAGTAAACTTCTTAGCTTGCCACCCTAACCGAACCTCCACAACTACAACTTGCATAAAACCAGTTCAACCTAACAGTTCACAATTTACATAGCTCACAGCTCAACAACAACACTCTAACAATTACATATCATCAACAACAACCTCAATATTCATCAATCACAAGCTCCACAGAAAGGCACTCACAAGATCAACAACACACAAGATCAAGTTCACCAATGATAAAGATGTGCAATGCAATGAAATGCAATGTCAAGTATAGTGATGCATGTCTGACCTAACGATACACACCCACTGTCTCTCAGTCCGGGACCCATGGGGGACATATATGTCCATGTATCTGTCTCGGCGTGCGACACGTCCCTCGATAATAGTATCTATCGCGGCGCGCGATACGTCCCTCGATATATAGTATCCATCCCGGCGTGCGATACGTCCCTCAAAATGGTACATCATCTTATCACATAACACTTATCACAACCATGTCTCAGAACCAATGCAAATGACATGTTCACACAAATAATGAGGAGATGACCATTTTCATAACAAGGCACAATTCACAACAATACAACTGTGATACAACATCAACAAGTAAGCAATAAGCCTTTCAAATCATTCTCAAACGTCACACACCAACAATTAATCACATTACCTTTTTATTACCCTTTTTCCATCATTAGAATTATTCAACATGGACAAGCCAACCCATCACCAATTCTCATTACTCCCAAACATATACCACAAGGAAATACACGATTCTATGCACTTAACAAGGGTTTAGAAATCCACTTGCCTCAAATAGTCGAACAATCACTCCAGGACTTGAGCCTTCCCTTTTTGTTGGACTTCTAAATCATTCAATATATTCAAATAAATAATCACAATAAGCTTTTGAACCTAACAACACCCATATTACTATATGTGTAGCTTAGACCCAAAACTCACCCGAATTTACAATAAAGTTTCTAAACTTGATTCCAACCAATAGGTCAAATCTCATATTTCTTAAATTTCAAGTCTAGGGTTAAGTCATAATTTCTCCAAACCCTAATAGTTTCCATATAATATAATACACCCAATATTTAATTACATATCTCAATATATTAAATTTGGATCTAAATACAACATCATACGAATCCAACACGGAACCAAATTTAACACCTAAATCTCACCAATGGAAAAGAATGATTAACTATGTGCAGAATTAACCTCTGTAACAATGTATTACAAATATATATAATATAATACGCTGATAAAGTCTTCAAATTGTGAAAGTTGGCATCATTAGCCAATGATTGCTTGTCCCCACCCAGTTGACATTAATCTCTTGCAGTAACTTTACTGTTTTCTTATTTCCCCACATTAATACTACTTAGTGATATAACTTAATTCAAGTTTCACGAATATATAAATTTAGGCGAGATTATACCTGAGACGCTCGATCATCCTTTGATTGTCGTTTTCCAAGTCTTTTTCCTCTTAAATTGTATAGTCTGAAATTATTAAACCTTACTAACTACTTCAACACATGGGTCAAGTAGTAAGGGTATTAAATAAATTATAAACTTGTCACATTAACTAATTACTAAAATTCAATACTTAAAATTTACCCGCTTATTAAATAATCATAATTAAACGAGTAATCCAAAATTTCCATTAAAAATTTACGTAAAGGCTCCTTTACGAATGAGATAGGACTAGTTCTCAAAATGGCCTAACAGGTTATTACAATTTCATACATGTCATTAATCACAAGCTACACATAAATCGATATGGTTACGTGACTATAATTTTATTTCACTAAAATCACATAATTATATTTTCTAATAGAAATTTATAAAACTTTCGTCTTACTAAAATAAATTTTCTAAAAAATTAACCTTTCGTCAAGCGGTAATTTTTTTACTCCATATTTTAACTTTTTTAACTTTTTATCTTAAAAAGGACCAACTAGACTTGGTCCAATATTTAAAAAGTGTAGTTAATAAATATCAAAAGGCGTTATAATTTGTTGGATAATAAGAAATTGAATTGTGTGGAATAATAGTTACAACTACTAGTTGCATCGAAAAATAATAATTTCTTTTTTTTTGGTAAGTAATTCTTTACTATATTCATTGACCCTTTTTGTTTGAATATTGATTGAGCTATTTTCTTGGAGTATTTTGCATGAGATTTTGAGGATAAAAAAAACTATGGTGAATTATCACTCATCTGGAGGTTGAAAAAATAGGTCAGGTCTTTCTTCTTTTAATTGAGTTTGAATTAGATTAAAAATTAAATATATTATTTAAAAATATTATCACTCAACAAAAGGTTGGATTTTCTGACAATTGTAATTTTTTTATTGGTAGGTTAAAATTTTAGTGATTTAAAAACTTAATTATCAGATCTGTTGAAGCATACAATATAAGTGATGAGTGATAGAGTTAGTTAAGCATGTGATGAGTGATAGAGTTAGTTAAGCATGTGATGAGTGATAGAGTTAGTTAAGCATGTTAATTAGAGTTGCTGAGTTGGAATTAGTTTGTTAGAAGCAGTTATAACTACACAATGTATAAATAGGGCCCTTAGTGCAGAATGAACAATGTAACAAACTATTCTCTTCTTCAGTCAATACAATTCACATTTCCTTTCTCTCTATGATCTGAATTGTTAACATGGTATCAGAGCAGGTACTTTGCACCAGTGACTTCTGAAAAAATTTCCACAAAATAGCTAGATCCAGATCAGAATTATGATCGAGGAAACTATGAATGCACAGCCACAGGCAACGACAGGGATTGATCACAATCATGTTCTGTATTTGCAGGCGTCGGATACTCCAGGATCGATTCTAGTTCCAACTCAGTTGACTGGAGCTGAAAATTATGGATTGTGGAGCAGATTGATGAGGATTGCTCTGCTCGGAAAAGGAAAACTGGGTTTCGTGAATGGAGCCTGCAAAAGAGAAGCACAAAGGAACAATTTGAAGGATTTATGGGACAAGTGTGATGCCATTGTACATTCATGGATCATGAACTCTGTTTCGAAGCACTTGTTAAACGGAATAGTATATGGATCCAATGAACATGCAGTGTGGGAAGATCTCAAGGAGAGATTCAACAAGGTGAATCGTATGAGAATTTTCCAGCTACACAAGGAAATTGCTACTATGTCTCAAGGTACGAATTATGTTTCTATATTTCATTCTAAGCTGAAGGAGTTATGGGATGAGTATTATATGATTGTACCAGTGCCAAGTTGTGGATGTGACAAATTGAAGGATTACGTAGAACACATTCGGGAACAGAGGTTGTTGCAATTCCTAGATGGTTTGAATGATTCGTATGATCACACTAGGAGGCAAATCTTACTGGAAATTGTTGCTCCTTCAGTAAATCAGGTATATGCAATGATCATCGAGGTAGGAAGTGACAAATCTATTGGTGTGAACTCTGTAAGTCAACTTGATCCTTTGGCGATGAACTTTGGCAGTGGAAGAGGTCATGTGTATCAAGGATCTACTGGTAGAGGACATCATTATCAAGGTACTATTGGAAGAGGACAACCTTACAAAGGAAAAAAGTTTTTTCTAGTGTGTGATTGGTGCCATAAGAAAGGACATGCTAAGGAACATTGCTGGAAAATAATTGGATATCCAAATGATGGACAAGATAAAAGGAAAAGTCATACTGTTGTGAACAATGTGGCTGGTGAGAATGCTTATAAACAGCTAGGAGGCATGGAAGAAATGGCCACTACAGAGCATGGAGGAAGAGGAATCATGTTTAATGATGAGCAGTACAAACAAATCCTCGACCTGCTAAGCAAGGATGTCAGCACCAGTTCTACTCAACAGGCTCAACAATGTCATGACCATCAGGGGAACATGACAGGTATGACTTCATGATTTATGTCACAAATAGCAGTAGGTGAATGGATTGTGGATTCAGGAGCAACACACCATGTTGCAACAGACATAAAAAGGTTAGAAGAAACCATCCAGACTGTAGGTAAAGCAGGATATAAAGTACAGCTTCCCACAAGGCAAAAGGCAAATATTACACATATTGCCAACTTAAAATTGTTTGGTGATGAAGTTGTGAAGGATATATTACATGTTCCAGACTTCAAATTCAATTTATTTTCAGTAGCTAAACTAACTAAGGAGCTCCATTGTGTTGTTACTTTCCTTCCTGATCTATGTGTGTTTCAGGATCTCTCCAGTGGCAAGGTCAAGGGGACTGGTAGAATGAAAGATGGTCTATACATTCTCAATGTTGCTATTAAGAGTTGGAGTCATACTAGTAATAAAAGCATACTTATTACTACAACAGCAAAGAGGAATGATGAAGTTGATCTATGACATTGGAGGTTAGGGCACACTTCATCAACTACCATGAAGAAAATAGATTTTCTTTCTAATGTAGATACTATTTTTTTACAAACTAAGTGTTGTGTTTGTCCAATAGCTAAACATGTTAGACTAATGTTTCCACATAGTATGTCAAGGTCTGATGCTACATTTTCTCTTGTACACATTGATTTGTCGGGACCTTAAAAGACATCACCCTTTGATAACAAGAAATATTTTCTAACTATTGTGGATGACTATAGTAGATATACATGGTTGTATTTGTTGCAACTCAAATCTGAAGTAATTGTTGTCTTGAAAGTCTTCTTAGCTATGGTTAAAAATCAATTTGGTAAACTAATTAAAGTGGTTAGAACATACAATGGCACAGGGTTTTTTAACTCTCAATGTCACAACTTGTTCCAAGAACTTGGCATCATTCATCAGAGTAGTTGTGTGCATACACCACAGCAAAATGGTGTGGTTGAAAGGAAACATAGACATATTCTAGATACAGCCAGAGCCATAAGATTTCAGGCACATCTTCCTATAAAATACTGGGGATTTTGTGTTAAGGCCGTTGTGTATATCATTAACAGATTGCCTTCAAGTGTTCTAGGAGGCAAAATCCCATGTAAAGTATTTTTTGGTAAGCAAATGTCCATCCAACACCTCAGAGCTATAGGCTTTCTATGCTATGCTACTAATGTTGCCAGGGGAGACAAGTTTAGTGAAAGGGCCAGAGCTGCAGTCTTAATGAGGTTTTCTGAAACACGAAAGGGATACATATTATTTGACATTATTCATAAGTAGTTTTTTGTGAGTAGGATTATCTTTTATAGAGGATGTTTTTCCATTTCTGAATGTTCACAAATCCTTGTTTCATGGAGGAGTACACCAGTTTGAGGACCTGCAATTGCAGGTGGTTCATGAAGAAAGTTTTCCTTTGACACGAGTAGTTGATCCTCCTTTGGTTGATTCACTTGAAGTCGGTGGTGATGGCTTTGTTGCTCCTGATGATGCACCTGCAGGTGGGGATGAAACTGAAGGTGCACATGCAGAAAACTCAGAAGATGCAAGTAATTCAACTGGAAGTTCTGATCCAATTTCGGTTAGCATTGAAGGAAGTTTTGATCCTAATAGCACTTTGCCATCCAAGGAACCAACCAGAAGGTCTACAAGAACTGTAAAACAGCCAATCTGTATGCAAGATTATGTTTCAACCAAACCCAAGAGTTTTGCAACTTATCCTTTATCAAGTTACTTATCCTATGATGCTGTTTCAAGACCTTATAAGAGCTTTCTTGCAAAATTCTCTACACTAGTGGAACCTGGTACCTTCAAGGAAGCTGTTCAAGATCCCAGATGGATAGATGCAATGCAGAAATAAATTCAAGCCTTGGAAGCAAATAATACTTGGGAAATTGTACCCCTTCCTGATGGTAAGCATGATGTGGGGTCAAAATGGTTTTACAAAATCAAGTACCTGGCTGATGGAAGTATTGAAAGATTTAAAGTCAGGCTTGTAGCTAAGGGTTATAGCCAAAGAGAAGGCTTGGACAATCATGATACTTTTTCCCCAGTTGCAAAAATGGTTACAGTAAGATCCATAATTGTTTTGGCTGCTTCAAAAGGATGGCACATGTTTCAAATGGATGTCTATAATGTTTTTTTACAAGAGGATCTTGATGTGGAAGTGTACATGCCACTACCACAAGGTTTTGATAAGCAGGGGGGCACAAAAATGAAGTTTGCAAACTCAAAAACTCTTTTTATGGGCTCAAACAAGCATCAAGGCAATGGAATCTTAAACTTACTAAGGCACTCATATAATTTTGTCCAAAGTAACCATTGTTATTCTTTGTTCACTATGAAAAAGGGGTCAGACATAGTACTAATATTGGTGTATGTAGATGACTTGCTAATTACTGGCAGTAGTATGGCTTTAATTGATGAAGCAAAGGCCATAATGCATCAGAAGTTTAAAGTTAAGGACTTAGGTTCCTTAAAATACTTTCTGGGAATTGAAGTACTCAGATCCACTACAGGTGTGCTGCTGAACCAAAGAAAATACATATTATAACTCATATCAGACATGGGACTAGGAGGTGCCAGACCAGCTCTCACTCCTATTGAAGTGAATCAGAAATTGACAACCTTTGAGTATGATGTTACAGTGGGGGTTACAAATGATGAGTTATTTGCAGACGTGACTGCATACCAAAGACTTATTGGGAAGTTGTTGTATGTGACAATCACTAGACCAGATGTTAGCTTTGTTGTGTAGACTTTGAGTCAGTTTATGCAGCAACCAAAAAAATCACATTGGGATGCTGATGTAAGGGTGGTAAGATATTTAAAATTGGCTCCTGGTCAAGGAATCCTCCTAAAGGGAAATTCATCCCAACTATCACATGCTGGTATGATTCAGACTGGGCATCTTGGCCTAATACCAGGAAATCAGTGACTGGCTTTGTCATCAAGTTTGGTGATTCATTGGTTTCGTGGAAGTCTAAAAAGCAAGCCACAATTTCTAGAAGTTCAGCTGAAGCCGAGTATCGAAGTATGGCAGCAGCAGTGGCAGAAATAACTTGGCTACTAGGCTTGTTTAAGGAGTTGGGAACTGAGATTAAACAACCAGTATGCATTTTTACTAACAGCAAATCTGCTATGCAGATTGCTCAAAATCCCATATTTCATGAACGCATGAAGCACATCGAGATAGATTGTCATTTCATTCGTGACAAGATCAAATAAGGAACAGTGGAAGCTGTTTATGTTGGCACAAAAGAACAGCAAGCTGACCTTCTTACCAAGGGCCTTAGTCGACCTCAACATGTTTATTTGTTAGGCAAGCTGGGAGTATTTGATCTCTTCACATCCTCCAGCTTGAGGGGGAGTGTTGAAGCATGCAACATAAGTGATGAGTGATGGAGTTAGTTAAGCATGTGATGAGTGATAGAGTTAGTTAAGCATGTTAATTAGAGTTCCTGAGCTGGCATGAGTTTGTTAGAAGCAGTTATCAACTACACGATGTATAAATAGGGCCCTTAGTGCAGAATGAACAATGTAACAAACTATTCTCTTCTTCAGTCAATACAATTCACATTTCCTTTCTCTCTATAATCTGACTTGTTAACAAGATCTTAATTAGTTTTTAAAAAAATCATAATTATTGGATTATTTGTGAGAAACTATCACATCTAACCCAAAAACTAAAGTGAGATTTAGTTTGAACTTATTGGATTTCTTATTTAAACTTGTAGATTGTAGATTGATTTAAAATTGTTTTATAAAAAATTGAATATGAAACTTCATATTTCCAAGCGACTTGTAAAACGATCCACCCAAAATTGATTTCCGAATGATTTTTTTTCAGTAATAATATAAGGTATTTATGTCTACCCATTAGACTAAGCTCATATATACTATATTTTACCATCATACTAGATCAGTCAATATATTTTACTATTTTAGAACTAGTCTCAAATATATATATATAATAAAATAATTAGTTTATGATAAATATAGTCATATTTTTATTTACATGAAAAATAGTCAAAAGTCACAGTAAATATACACATTATACAATATAGTTTGTCAAAAGTTATAGAAAGTATACACTCATTATACAATACAGTTTACCTATACATGAGTTATACACTAACAATACATTATGATACACTCAAAAGGCTGAATATATATTATATATAAAATATACATTGATTATACATGAAGTATACACTGACGAATTCAATCTCAATTGACTCAAAATCACCTCTAAATAATCTCAAAATTTAGATATGAAATCTTCTAGATGTTTAGAGTCATTTGACATATAATATGCTCAAAATAATTCACATTTTCAATACGTTAAATTATTATTATTATTTTTAAAAAGAATAACGAAAAAGACGAAGAAGAAGAAGCAACAGTCATTAATGACGAAATAGAAAGGGAAAAAAATCAAATTGAAAGAAAGAAGAACAGTTCGGCGTATTTTGGTAATTTTAAATTTTGGGCCAAAAAGCAAAAGGCCGAGTGGTATTCCTATTTTATTCCGGTATTGGGAAAATTACGCAGTTAAGTAAATATATACAAGTTAATTAGCTAATATAGATATAGTTTGTATTAATTACAATTCGAAACTTACTTCTAGCTATAATTACACTCTTCTCTCTCGCCTCTTGCCTCTCTTCCTCACTCTCTACCCTCTCCTTTTTTTCCAGTTATCTATTCCTCGCCTCTCTCCTGTCCCTGCCCAGTCTCTCTCTCAATTCTCTTCTGTCAATCTCTCTCATATATACAACACACAAATTATACAAACACAAATGTATAAATTGTGTTTGTGTTTGTATAAAGCGAGAGAGACTGCATATACAAATACAAATACATATTTCTCCATCCTATGCACTTATAATTATACAAATACAAATTTTTCCCTATTTGATTCTCTCTTTCTCTCTCTCTCGCTCGCTCGCGCGCTTTCACAAATTATACAAATGCAATGTATAATTTTTGTTTGTATAAAGCGAGAGAGATTGGATATAAAAATACATATATTTTAACTCGATTCAATTGTATACGAATTCAAATTGTATGCAGATATAAAAATACAATCATTGATACATATACATAGTAGTTTCATATATACAATTATATAACCGATATACTTATACAATTCACCTCTCTCCACTATCTGCCCTCTCTCGCTCGCCTCTCTCCTCCCTCTTCCAATGTCGCTCGCCACTCTTCTCCCTATAACATGTAGCTACAAATCGTAATAAGCAAACTATCCTAGTGACTTGTATTAGATTGTTTTGAAAGTACGTAATGGGTTTGTAGGGCGAGGGTTGAGACGTGATAGGTACTAGTTGAAGAGTCGATATGGGTGTGGTTACAATAGGTAAAGAATTTGTGATCATTGCTAGCTAAATAGTCTCTCCGATGGAGGCTTTCTAGTGCCCAGTGGCCAACGTAGCAAATTTAAGAATTTCAGCAAGCTAGTCTAAAGAGTGTCTTGAAGAAAATGTGAAATGTCAAAGTCTATCCAAAACAAATTCATAGAATATTCTGAAATTCTTTATCTCTATCCCACCAACCAAAATACCAAATGATCTCCAAGAGTTGCATCAATTATGGGCCCATATATGCTTAATTATGTTGGTAAATCTCCTCGCCACCCACGAAATAGTTAAAATTATGAGCTTTCATCATCAATACTATCGATATAAAGAACTCAGAAATGAACTTGCCGTTCCAAAATATTATTGAATTCCATCAATTTTTCTTTTCTTACAAGTAGAATGACTTTTTTATTAGTAAAATACTATAAACAATACAAGGTGACATGAAAAACTTTATTCGTAGAACTATAAACAAAGTATTGAAATATCAAAGCATATAAAAGTGAAAAATAATAATGTAATTTGGACCTTCTATGTCAATGTCCTTTGTAAGCAATCATATTTTCTAAATATATGATGGTAATACAAAGAGAAAAATATTAATGGTAATGGTATTGCTTAGTTAATAAAGTGAGTTGAAAATCATAAGATTTTAAGTTCAAATTTCAATAGAAACAAAAATATTAGCATCTTGTTTGGATGATTGTTACCCGCTATATTATATTATGTTGTTTGCTTAAATACAATATTTTTTTTTATTGTTATTTAAATTTTATTGTATGGTATCATTTCAATCCATCGTTAGGTAACAACGAAAAGACATATTTTATGTAGCGATCAATTTGTTATGATTAGTGGTTACTTAAATATTTTCTGATCATTTTGTCTTTACTTATTATTTAATAATCTTATTTTATCCTTCACTCACCTTTTCATAGTAGCTCTACCATTTACCCTACTTTCTTATAAATTTATCATTGTGTAACGAAGAAATTCAAATATTGTATTCATTAAAACAATACAGTACGTTATAAAGCAATACTGTAATAACCATTCAAATAAAGTATAGGTAATTTTTTCTACACGAAAAACGGTTCGGACACCATAATTATCAAAAAAAAAAAAAAAAAAAAAAGTGGTAATGGATGTTTGACATTTTATTTTTAAAAAAGTATAGTATACTTCATGCATCACATCTTCTTGTCCATAAATGGGATTAATTGAAAACCATATTTACAGCTTGGCATCAAATAGTGGACCATACTTCTGCTAATCTTATTTCTTGCTCTTTTTCTAATTCTTTTTTGGATATAGGGGGTCGAATATAGCTTCGATTAGCTTTCTTATAATTTTTATCATATCTGCTTAAAAGTTTTTTGGTAAAGTTCTTGTTCTGTGGTAGTTTTGCGGATTATTTCATTTATATCGTTTATCATGATTCTTAAGTGTCTAATATCTTGGGCGTTTAAGTATAAATCTAGATTTAATTTTACTAAGTCTTGTAGCCTGTCTACTTCCTTTTTTATTTCTATCCATTGTTCTAGATATTCTTGGTTTATCATTTTATGAGAAAGTTTTTGAATAGGTTTCTATTTTTAGTTTATTAAGTCTTCTTAATTCTTCGATACAAT
>JAJONR010032572.1:0-51004 GCA_029582245.1 Solanum etuberosum
TTCTACTTTAGGTATTTCTGGTTGTTGTTCTATTTTTTCTGGTATGATCATATCTCGTGTGAGTCCTATCTTAATTACTTGGATAGGTGATTTTATTTCATTATGAAGTATCTCTGCTGGTGCTGTATAAAACTTTATAAAGAATAAAGTTCATTTGGTAATTCTTTTGTAAGTAGTGAAAGGTTTGTATATCTCTGGTATTGTAGCTATTTCTTCTCCTGTAGCTGTATATACGGTGCTTAGTAGTCCGTAATTGTAGCAAGTATTTACTAGGTTTGCACTGGTACCTGGTTGTGCTATAAGTCGATTGTATCCTTGTAATGGTTGGGTTATATAATTTTCTGATAGATTTTTTGTAGTTTTTGACCTTGGGTTTAAGTTTAAAAAGGTCTGCAATTTATGGATATTTTCAATATAGGCTCTGGCTATATGATTATATGTTGTTTTTTCCTGATTTAGGCTTTCTTTGTAGGTATTTATCTGGGGTGGTGTGTATAATGGGTCTTTCTTTTTTGGTGTAAATGGTTTGTTGAATACTATATTTGCGTTTCCATATCTTGATCTACTAGTTCCTGCTGAGTTACTAGCTGCTGCTTCTGTACCTGAAATACTAGATTTTTCGTTAGTTTGAGTTTTTAGGTGTTTCTCATCGTCACCTTTTAGTTCCGCATATTTTAAGTCATGCTGCTGACTTAGCTCCGCGTTTTTAACGTCACGCTGCTGACATAACTTTTTTTGTTCTATCTCTTGCAGTCTTGTTCCTATACTGTCCACTTTCAGGGAAAGTGTAGTAAGGATCGAGAGTATATCTGGAGTATTATCCTCCGTCTGGGTACTTTTGTCTTGACAAGTGATCTGCAATTACATTCTTGTTAGTTGAAATTACTTCAATTGTAAATGTAAAGTTTTGTATATTTAATACAAGCCTTCATATTTCTTTTGTAGTAACTGAGTCTTGTATTTTTCTTGTAAGCCACCATTTAACTTGTGTATTATCTGTTCTTACAATAAATTTATTATAGACTATGTATGGTTCGAAGTTTAATAGACATTTGTATAATGCAAGTAATTATTTCCTATTTATTTCCCATTTTATTTGTGGTTCTGTATATGACCCTGAGTAATATCTACAATGATGTTCTTTTTTTTCATTGTCATATTTATATTTTAGTACTCCGCCATAACTATGGTCACTGGGTCATATCGGGTGATTCTTAAATTGCCCATATGTGTAAAGGTAAATTCTTTAGTTTGGAAATGATTTTGGATATCAATTAAGACCACTAAAAACTCCTACCACAAAGTTGAATTGAAAGTTTACTTACCGATTAAGTTTTGATGTAAGATTCTATCTGGGTCAACTTGAAACAACTATATCTCTTAGAATATAAAGAGTTACGTGTCCCATAACCTATCAAATTAAAGGTATTTGAATCTTCTTTCCAACGCCACCAATTTCACAACAATCTGAGGTTTGAGTAAAAATTTATGACCATTTTAGTAACCTGATACAGTGTTGTGACGAATTAGCCGACGAAAAAACATTAAAAAGGGGTATTTTTATCTTTTTACCTCTAATAAAACCCTAAACGGATTTCTTGACCCATCATTCTTTTCTCTCTCAAACCCTAAGCCAAAACCCTAAGGAAAAATTAAAGTAGAAGACTTCATTCAAGATTCTTTCAATCTTTTTCAAGATTCTTTTTTAAGGTAAGTCTTTCTCCAAGAATTCCGTTCTTTCCAACTCAAATCCCTCCATACAATTATGAATCACTAATAAAAATCATAATTCTTGGCCATAGAGATTTCAAGAAACTAATTCAAGAAATCTCAAAAAAGGTTTTCTTGATTTTTCTCCTTCAAGCTAGGGTTTCAAGTCTTCTAATCAAGATCTTCTTCAAGATTCTTCAAGAATCTTTTTCTTCCAGGTATGTAAGGCTATCATAGTGTTGGACTAGTTCAACCTCACGCCCTACATCTACTTTCAAATCAGTAAAAGAGAAATCTAGGATTGTACCCCTAGATTTGAGTATTCTAATGAGTTGATTTTGAGTTCTCGAGTTCATGTTTCTTTTTGAAATTCTATTCCTAATTATTGAATTGCTATATGTTATGCATTAAGATTCTTGAGTTGATTCGTTCATATCTATATTTCAACATGAACCCTATGAATTGAGTATTCTTGATATGAGTAGTGTCCTTGAGTTCTTGCGTTCTTGAGTTCTGAGTACTGAGTTTCCATATTGCTATTAAGATCCCTGATTTGAGTCGTTCATGTCCATAATTCCGCATGAACCCTATGAATTGAGTTATAAATTTTGAGAAGCTTTTTAAAGCCAACACTTGAGTTTTAAACTGAGTTTTGAGGAAGTAAAGATGAGTTTTGAGAAAGAGTTTCTAAAACATGATTAGTATGACAATCGAGTATGCCATCAATGTTTAAGCAGTATGGTATCTCGATATACCATCAATGTTTATGCAGTATGACTTTCTGAGTTATCAATGATCATATTATAATATGATTTTGAAATGTTTTTGAGAAAGAGTTTTCAAGTATGAGTATAACGGGACTATGTATTCCCAGAGGTATCAATTTTTACATTGATAAAAGAGAAACTGAGATTTCTAAATGAGTTATGAGTTCAAAAGTTATTTCAAGAGTAGTTACCTCTTTTAAGAGGGTAGTTTGAACAATTATCTCAAACCATAGGAAGAGTTATGTTTTAAAAAAAATATGAGCATGAATACATATTATTGGGAGTAGTATTGATTACCGATATGGGGGAGAGTTTAAATAACTCACAGCCCCCATAAACCATGTATGCCAACATGGGTAAAGGGTCATCCTTTTTAGATGATTCCTTATTGCTTTTAAGCATAGCTTAGTGGATCCACTTAGTTGAAGTGTTTTATACTCCGGCAAGGTATAAGACAGTTCTGGCAGCGTGGGCGAGACGCTGTATCATCACGTAGCTCATAGTGATGGTTGTCGGTTAGAGAATCTCCCAATAGAGTTAAAGTGTATTTTTATATATCACTTATTATGTTGAGTTCAGAGATGAGAAAGTATTTTGTAAAGCTTTAAATGATTTAACTCCTTTATTTCTTTACATTCAACTTGAATAAATTGTTATCTATTGCAGTCCTTTCTTTTAGTTATTTGTTATTCAACTATATTACATACTCGTACATTCAATGTACTGATGTCATTCGACCTGCATCTTTTAATAATGTAGATATAGGTTCTTAGGATCCTCAGCAAGAGTCCGTTGAGATCATTTCGTCAGCTTTTGACTAAGACCTCCTTGCTTCTGGAGGACTCCAATTTTTATGAGTTGTTACTAGCAGTTCTCTTGAGGAGTCGCAGGTCTTGTCTCAACACTCATCTTTGTATAGTAGAGGCTTCATAGATTGACAGTTTTGGAGAGTATTTCAGTTTCAGTTGTTTATTTAAACTTATGTTTCATACTCAGTATATTTATCAAAGTTTTGAGATTCAGCAAACTGTTTTTAAACGTTTCTTTCAATTTGATGCTTATGTATACTTGAGTTAGTCTTCCGCTTGTAGTCAGCCAGGATGAGGGTTCGCTTGAGGGCCAGTAATGGTTCTCGAGTGTCGGCCACATCTAGGGTGTAGGCTCGGGTCGTGACAAAGTTGGTATCAGAGCACAAAGTTCAAGTGCCCTAGGGTGTCTATGAAGCCGTGTCAAGTAGGATCTTAATTATGGTTGTGAGGGGCCCACTTCTATAAATGAGGGACTACAGATATTTAGAAAAAGCTTCCCTTCTTTCATATTCTAAATCGTGCAGTAGAATCGTGCAGTAGAACTATGTCATAAGGAACTTATTCATACTCATGCATTTCTCATATCCATTCGACTACCCCTTATACTCAAGGTAGTGGAAAAGCAAAGTCAATTCCATATCAATGAGTTACTCTCAACAAGAGTCTTGAGAAAGTCATGAGAATATAAAGGGGCTTGAGAGAAGCCCGTGAGTGAGCTTAAGTGTTGAGATTGGAAAGAATGCACTTTTATTCATATGAATCGTGCGTTCGAGCTAAAAGCGAGATTTACTCCTAGACTATCTTCTTTAAACCTTGTTTCAGTTGAGATCCTTATGAGGAAGTGTGTTTTAGAGCTTGGGTAGTATTTTCACTCGAAAAGATAGTATAAGTTATGATGTTATAAGCAGTAGTAGTAAAAGTGCCCAGAGTTAGAAGAATGCATGTAGATGTTCAGTAATCTAAGAAAGGGAGATAATGATGAGGCAAATTATGTTATTATAGTCATGCACCCAATAAGTTATTAATGAGGAGTTTTCCTTTATGAGTAGACTAAGGAATAATAATCTTATATATAGTTTAGGATATGAGGTAGAGGAATAGTTGTGAGTTAGGATGAGTTAGAGTATACTTTAACTAGAAAGGATTTTATGATGATGTGTCATTGTGTTAGTAACGACCAAGTGTAGGTGTTGAATAGAAGAGCATGAGTATTCGTGAGGTGATAGCTCTAAGCTAGGCTTATGATCTTTAAGGGAGAGCCCATAAAATTCAAAGGGTTATAGAACTAATTAGGAAATGACGTATAATGAATGAGTAAATAGTACTTAAGTCGTGAAATTGAATGTGACGAAAATTCATAAGTATGTAGACAGAGAGTTAAAGATTGACTACTTGTCATGAGGTTTTAGTGGGTGAGTGTCGTATCCTAAAAAGACTAAACTAGCAGATTTTCAGAAGTTGCAGGTGCCACCTACGGACCGTAGGGTGACCCACGGACCGTAGGTGGGGTCCATGGTTGGCCACCTGCAACCCCCTCTAGAATCCCTAGAAAAATTCAGCTGAGTCTGGACCTACGCCAGGACCTAGAACCCACGTCGATGGTTGCCAGGATAGACCGCCGGTCCATCCACGGTCCGTCGGTGGCCCCGATAACTTTTTTGTTGGGGTCATTTTGGTCTTTTCGCCTATGTGTTGGACCCCTAAGCTACGTCGTTTAACCCCTAAACTACGTGGTTTTGGTCAGTTTTAGCCTAGAAACTAAATTAGAACCTAACCTAATCAATCATTCACCAAAAAATCATAAAACTTAGAACGCAGAAAGGAGAAAGAATCGACCAAACCCTCTCCAAGAACGCAGCAAGGTTTCTTCAGTTCCAGCCCCAAAATCGAAAGATTTCTCTGTGAAATTCGTCACCAGGTATGTGAAATTTCACTAGTGGGTTCCTTTCACCCACTAGGTCCCTAGAATTCAGTCTAATTCTTGATTCCCTTCATATTATCTAGACCTAGGGTTTTCTTGAATGTTAGAAATTTTTGGGTTTTAGCTAATAGAATTATCCAAATCAGATTATCATATTGTTGCATAGTTCCTTACATGATATTCAGAACCCTAGTGGTGTAGATTCGTTTAGTTCATGAATTACACGAGCTAGGCCAGTTTAAACAGATATACATGCCTCAGATATTGAATGTCTCATTATTAGTATTACAATGTTGCACTTTCAGTTAGCATGTCAGAATCTCGAGCTATCCAGTGTATTTTAATTATGTTGTCATTTATACATTCTATTGGGACTATGCTTAACACCGAGTTGGACTAGGGTCAGTCACCCTTATAGTCCCAGAACTACGTGCCCCTATAGGTTTATAAGTCCCCTCTACGAGCATTACATTTAGTGATCACGCCAGTCATGCCTCTATACCCTTGGCAAGGTATATTGGGTCCTCGCGATGAGGCGTATACATCGGACTCCACGTTTAGCTCACGTTGTTTTATGTCGGTTATTAGTAGCTTCCACAGTCAGACTCTAGTGCATTGACCAGGTTCCCAGTTATATTTCAGTATTCAGTTTTAGCATGTTATATACTTGGTCATTGCATTCAGTTTAGTTCAGATTCAATATCTTTTCAGTATATTCATCATGTTCAGATTTTATTATTGCTCAATATGCTTTACTTCAGTTATATGCTTGTTCAGCTTTATCCTATCCTGCATGCTCAATACCTCTCAATTACTGACGCATACTCTGCGCTACATCTTCTCGTGATGTAGGTTGAGGTCCTCAGTATCCAGATCACGCATAGATCGGTTCCCGATCTCCAGTTCAGCAGCTTCAGTGGTGAGTCCTCATTCTTCGAGGAAAATAGACATGTGTTTTCAGATTTAGTAATTTACTTTCAGTTTTTAGTTTTGCTAGAGTTAGCTGGGTGCATGTCCCAGCAACTTTAGTCAGTTAGAGGCTTATTCCAGACATAGTTTAGATTCAGCTTTAGTTTGAGTTTGATCTTCCAGTATTATTAAACTCTCATTCAGTATTTTATATATTCAGACTCAGATTAGGTATTCCCCATCATTTAGTTATCTCTTGTTTTAAGCTTCCGCACAATATTTCTTTTAAGTATGCTTATGATAGGGTTAGCTTGGGGTCACTCGTGATCCTAGGTCCCGTGTTTACGTCAAGGGGGTAGCCTCGGGGCGTGACAAACTTAGTATCAGAGCATTAGGTTTAAGTGTCCTAGAATGTCTGAAAAGCCGCACTAAGTAGAGTCTTTTTCATGGGTGTGAAGTGCACCACATCTAATGAGAAGGAGGCTACAAAGTGTTATAGGGAAACTTTACTTTCTTTGCTATTCTTATCGTGCGTGGGTATGATCTACTTCTAACTCATCATTATGCGTTTCAGATCATGCCTCCTTGTAGAGCTAACGCAAGAAATGCTAACGTAATTCCTCTTGTCCCAGATCAAGAGGTTTCGAATGTAGAGTTTCGCAATACGATTCAGCTTTTGGCTTAGAGTGTGACTAACCAGAACAATCAGCAGGCCCCAGTTCCTCCCAATGCTAATAATGGGTCAGCTGTAGCCAGGGTTCGTGATTTCATTAGGAGGAATCCACTTGAGTTTCTAGGGTCGTAGGTTGGTGAGCACCCACATAATTTTATCGATGAGGTTAAGAAGATCTTTGGAGTGATGCAGGTAACTGGGAATGATAGGGTAGAGTTGGTATCCTACCAGTTCAAGGATGTAGCTCACATATGGTTTACTCAATGGAAGGAAAATAGGTACTGATGCAGCTCCTGTGACTTGGGAATGCTTTACTGGAGCTTTTCTGGACATGTTCTTTCCAAGAGAGTTGAGGGGGGCTAAGGCACAGGAATTCATGAATTTGAGGCAAGGTACAATGTCAATCTAAGAGTACGGACTCAAGTTCACCCAACTCTCCAGGTATGCCCCTCATATGGTTGTTGATTCGAGGGCCCAGATGAGTAAGTTTCTGTATGGAGTGTCCGACTTGGTAAAAACAGAGTGCAGAAATGCTATGTTGTTAGATGAGATGAATATCTTTAGGCTCATGATTCATGCTCAGCAGGTTGAGGGAGATAAGCTTAGGGAAATGGATAACGATAACAAAAAGGCTAGGACAGGTAACTATGAGTAGTCTCAGCAGAAATTGGGTGGTGGAAATTGCTCGCAGTTTCAGCAAAGATCTTCAGCTCCAGCACCTTCATCAGCTAGTGTTCCATTTCCCAGGTTTAGACAAGATTAGAAAAGTAGGGCATCAGGCTCTAAGTCTCAGGAGAGTGTTTCAGGTAGCAGAACCTACCCAACTTGTCCAAAATGTGGTAAGAACTATCCGGGCGAGTGTCTTCCAGGGAAAGAAGGGTGTTTTAGATGTGGTCAGTCTGGTCACAGATTGAGAGATTGCCCTTCTTCTAAACAAGGACAAGGAGGTAACAATAGTAGGGCTCAGTCTACAGCTCCAACAGCACCAGCAGGTCGCCTAACTCAGCAGGGTACTTCATCTAGTACAGGTGGCGGTCAGCGCCAAAACAGGTTGTATGCTCTTCAGGCTCGCCAGGACAAGGAAGATTCTCCCTATGTGGTCACTAGTACGTTACGAGTCTTTCATTTGGATGTTTATGCTTTGTTAGATCCAGGGGCTACTCTTTCCTTTGTAACTCCTTATATAGCAGTGAACTTCGGTGTCAGTCCAGAAACTCTTTCAGAACCCTTTTCAGTCTCTACTCCAGTAGGTGACCAGTTATAGCTATAAGGGTATACAAAAGTTGCCCTGTCTAAGTCTCTTAGAAAGCCACCTCAGCAGATCTTGTAGAGTTAGAAATGGTAGACCTTGATATCATTTTAGGCATCGATTGGTTACATTCCTATTATGCCTCAGTCGATTGTAGAACCAGGATTGTTCGGTTTCAGTTTCCAAGCGAACCAGTCTTAGAATGAAAGGGTAGTAGCTCAATGCCTATGGGTCGATTCATTTCTTACCTTAAGGCCAGAAAGATGATTTCCAAGGGGTATATCTATCATCTTGTTCGGGTTAATGATTCAAACTCTGAAACCCCAACTCTTGAGTCCGTTCCTGTAGTCAATGAGTTCCAGAAGTGTTTCCAGAAGATCTTCCCGGAGTTCCTCCCGAAAGCGAAATAGACTTCGAAATTGATCTCCTTCCAGATACCCAGCCTATTTCTATCCCTCATTACAGAATGGCTCTAGCAGAACTTAAGGAATTGAAAGAGCAGTTGAAAGACCTTCTAAATAAGGGCTTCATCAGACCTAGTATTTCCCCATGGGGTGCTCCAGGGTTATTTGTGAAAAAGAAAGATGGCTCTCTCAGGATGTACATTGACTATCGGTAGTTGAAAAAAGTCATAATTAAGAATAAGTACCCTATCCCCAGGTTTGATGATTTGTTCAACCAACTTAAGGGTGCTAGTCATTTTTTGAAAATAGACCTCAGATCCGGTTATCATCAAGTCAGAGTCCGAGATAGTGACATCCCGAAAACAGCCTTCAAAACTCGGTATGGTCATTATGAATTTGTAGTTATGTCATTTGAACTAACTAATGCTCCTGCAGCTTTCATGGATTTAATGAACAGGGTATTCAAGCAGTATTTGGACTTGTTCGTTATCATCTTTATTGATGATATCCTCATTTACTCTAGGAATGAGGAAGAACATGTGACTCATTTGAGGGTTGTCCTGCAATCTCTCAAAGATCGCCAGTGATTCGCTAAGTTTAGCAAATGTGAGTTTTGATTGCAATCTGTTGCTTTCCTTGGTCATATAGTATCTAGCGAAATGATCCAGTGGATTCTCAGAAGATTGAGGCAGTGAAGTAATGGCCCAGACCCACCTCTCCTACAGATATCAAAAGTTTCTTGGGTTTGGCTGGTTATTACAGAAGGTTTGTGGAAGGATTTTCATCCATAGCTTCTCCATTGACTAAGTTGACTCAAAAGAAGGTTAAGTTCCAGTGGTCAGATGAGTGTGAGAAGAGCTTCGGAGAACTAAAAACTAGGTTGACTACAACTCTTGTTTTGACTTTATCAGAGGGTTCAGACGGTTATGTGATCTATTGTGATGCATCCAGAGTCGGCCTAGGTTGTGTGTTGATGCAGCAAGGTAAGGTTGTAGCTTATGCTTCTAGACAGCTTAAGGTGCTTGATAATAACTACCCGACTCATGACCTCAAGCTTGCATATATGGTGTTTACCCTAAAGATTTGGAGACATTACTTGTATGGTGTTCACATAGATGTGTTCACAGACCATAAGAGCCTCCAATATGTGTTCACCCAGAAAGAGTTGAATCTTCGTCAGAGGAGATGGCTGGAATTCCTTAAAGACTATGATATAAATGTGCTTTACCATCCTGGTAAGGCCAATGTTGTAGCTGATGCTCTTAGTAGACTATCTAGGGGTAGTGTAGCATATGTTGAGAAAGAAAGGAAGGAATTAGCGAAGGATGTTCACCAGCTTGATCGCCTAGGAGTTTGCCTTATGAACATCTCAGATGTTGGTGTAACAGTTCAGAATGGGTCAGAATCTTCATTGGTACGGAGGTTAAGGAGAAACAAGACAATGATCCTATATTGCTTCAGTTGAAGGGTGCAGTTCATCAGCAGAAAGTTGAGGTTTTCTCCCAAGGGGGAGATGGTGTGCTTCGCTACCAGGGTCGTTTATGTGTTCCTAAGGTGGATGAGTTGAGGCAGCTGATCCTTACAGAAGCCCATAATTCCAGGTATTCTATTCATCCAGGTGCCACTAAGATGTACCGTGATCTGTGAGATGTCTTTTGGTGGAATGGCATGAAGAGGGATATAGCAGATTTTGTGACTAAGTGCCCGAATTGTCAGCAGGTGAAGGTAGAACATCAGAAACTAGGAGGTATGACTCAAGAGATTAACATTCCTACATGGAAGTGGGAAGTGATCAACATGGACTTCATTACAGGTTTACCTTGTACTCACAGACAACATGATTCCCTTTGGGTAATAGTAGACAGAGTTACTAAGTCCGCTCACTTTTTGGCTGTTAAGACTACAGATTCGGCGGAGGACTACGCCAAGCTTTACATTAATGAGATAGTCAGATTACATGGAGTTCCTTTGTCTATCATCTCAGATAGAGGTCCTTAATTTACCTCTCATTTCTTGAAATCATTTCAGAAAGGTCTTGGTACCCAGGTTAATCTTTGCACAACATTTCATCCACAGACGGATGGACAGGCAGAGAGTACCATTTAGACTTTAGATGACATTTTGAGAGCTTGTGTGATCGATTTCAAGGGCAGTTGGGATGATCACCTTCCTTTTATAGAGTTCGCCTACAATAATAACTACCATTCCAGTATTCAGATGGCCCCTTATGAGGCATTGTATGGGCATAGATGTAGATCTCCAGTTGGTTGGTTTGAGGTAGGTGAAGCAGCGTTGATAGGGCCAAATTCGGTTCATGAAGCTATGGAAAAAGTTTAGCTCATCATGGATAGACTTAAGATAGCCAGAGTCGCCAGAAGTCCTATGTAAATGTAAGGAGAAGGGACTTGGAGTTCCAAATTGATGATTGGATTTTTCTGAAAGTGTCACCTATGAAGGGGGTGATGAGATTTGGCAAGAAAGGGAAGCTCAGTCCTAGATATGTAGGCCTTTACAAGATCTTGAAAAGGGTGGGTAAATTGGCTTATGAGTTAGAGTTTCCAGTAGAACTAGCAGCAGTTCATCCAGTCTTTCACATTTACCTGTTGAAAAAGTGTGTAGGTGATCCAGCATCTATTGTACCGTTAGAAAGTGTGGCTGTGAAGGATAGTCTCACTTATTAAGAGGTGCCAGTTGAAATCCTTGATCGTGAGGTTCGTAGGTTGAGGAATAAATAAGTAGCTTCACTTAAGGTTTTGTGGAGGAGTCAGTCCGTAGAGGGAGCTACTTAGGAAGCAGAAGCAGCCATGAAGGCCAAGTATCCTCATCTCTTTCCTTCCAATTCCATTCCAGCTTGAGGTAATAGTTCCTCTCCAGTGTCTCAGTTTACTCGTGTAGGAATTTAGTCTTAATATCATGTTTCTTCAGTTGTTCTTGCATTTTCAGCGTATTTGCATGATCTTAGAACTCAGTTCAGTCAGAAATCAGGTTTTTGTACTTAATGATTGGAATTGCACCTCTTTTCCTCCTTTTTCAGCTAGTTTAGACTTCATTCGAGGATGAATGTTCCCAAGGGGAAGATAATGTAACACCCCGTGTCCTAAAAAGACTAAACTAGCAGATTTTCAGAAGTTGCAGGTGCCACCGACGGGTGCCACCTACGGACCGTAGGGTGACCCACGGACCGTAGGTGGGGTCCGTGGTTGGCCACCTGCAACCCCCTCCAGAATCCCCAGAAACATTCAGCTGAGTCTGGACCTACGCCAGGACCTACGGACCGTAGGTCAGACCATGGTCTGTGGTCCAGGCCATGTTTCAGACCCCTCAGATTTCAGTCCTAGAACCCCCGTCGACGGTTTCTAGGACGGACCGTCGGTCCATCCACGGTCTGTCGGTCCATCCACGGTCCGTCGGTCTGGCCGTTAGTGGCCCTGAAAGCTTTTATGTTGGGGTCATTTTGGTCTTTTCCCCTACGTCGTTTAAGCCCTAAACTACGTGGTTTTGGTCAGTTTTAGCCTAGAAACTAAATTAGAACCTAACCTAATCAATCATTCACCAAAAAATCATATAACTTAGAACGCAGAAAGGAGAAAGAGTCGACCAAACCCTCTCCAAGAACGCAGCAAGGTTTCTTCAGGTCCATCCCCGAAATCGAAATATTTCTCCTTGAAATTTGTCACCAGGTATGTGGGATTTCACTAGTGGGTTCTTTTCACCCACTAGGTCCCTAGAATTCAGTCTGATTCTTGATTCCCTTCATATTATCTAAACTTAGGGTTTACTTGAATGTTAGAAATTGTTGGGTTTTAGCTGTTAGAATGATCCAAATCAGATTATCATATTGTTTCTTAGTTCCTTGCATGATATTCAAAACAATAGTGGTGTAGATTCGTTTAGTTCATGAATTACACTAGCTAGGCCAGTTTAAACAGATATACATGCCTCAGATTTGAATGTCTCATTATTAGTATTACAATGTTGCATTTTCAGTTAGCATGTCAGAATCTCGAGCTATCAAGTTTATTTTAATTATGTTGTCATTTATACATTCTATTGGGAGTATGCTTAACACCGAGTTAGACTAGGGTCAGTCACCCTCATATTTCCAGAATTACGTGCCCCCGTAGGTTTATAAGTCCCCTCTGCGGGTATTACATTTAGCGATCACGCCAATCATGCCTCTGTACCCTTGGCAAGGTATATTGGGTCCTCTAGATGGGGTGTATACATCGGACTCCACGTTTAGCTCACGTGGTTTTATGTCGGTTATTAGTAGCTCCCACAGTCAGACTCTAGTGCATTGACCAGGTTCCCAGTTATATTTCAGTATTCAGTTTCAGCATGTTATATACTTGGTCATTGCATTCAGTTTAGTTCAGATTCAGTATCTTTTCAGTATATTTATCATGTTCAGATTTTATTATTGCTCAGTATGCTTTACTTCCGTTATATGTTTGTTCAACTTTATCCTATTCTGCATGCTCAGTACCTCTCAAGTACTGACACATACTCTGCGCTATATCTTCTCGTGATGTAGGTTGAGGTCCTCAGTACCCAGATCAAGCATAGATCGGTTTCCGATCTCCAGTTCAGCAGCTTCAGTGGTGAGTCCTCATTCTTCGAGGACAATATACATGTGTTTTCAGATTTAGTCATTTACTTTCAGTTTTCAGTTTTGCTAGAATTAGCTGGGGCCATGTCCCAACAACTTTAGTCAGTTAGAGCCTTATTTCAGACATAGTTTAGATTCAGCTTTAGTTTGAGTTTGATCTTCTAGTATTATTAATCTCTCATTCAGTATTTTATATATTCAGACTCAGATTGGGTATTCCCCATCATTTAGTTATCTCATGTTTTAAACTTCCGCACAGTATTTCTTTTAAGTATGCTTATTATATGCCAACTCAGGGTTAGCTTGGGGTCACTCGTGATCCTAGGTCTTGTGTTTACGTCAATGGGGTAGCCTCGGGCGTGACAATGAGTGAATCTTAATTTGTATCTCGTAGTTGTAAGTTAGTATAGTAAGCAAGAAATCATATTGATATTCGGGTTTAGTAATAAACATTATGCTTGAATTTGAGATGAGCGTCGTGACCAAAAGGAAGGAAACATGAGGGTGATGATGTTAGTCTTGAGATCTGATCGGGTAGACTTGACATAGAGTAGGTGAGGAATTGAGATGTTAGCTGCAATGAATATGAGTGGTACAAGTGAGAGATTCTGACTTTTAGATGAGAGAAATGAAGTATGACTGAGTTACTACATTAACGAGAGCATTAAGAGGTGTACCTGAGATTGTTTGTAACCAGACGAGGTTCCAATTAAGTTAATGATTATTTTTCATGTGTGTCTAAATAGTATAATTGAGTTATTAATGTGTAATAGGCTGAGGTAAGCATTAATTTTTCTTCCCTTAAGAGCTAGATGAAGCAGCCTCATAAGCCATGAGAAGAGGTTAGGAGAAGCATCTTAGAAAGAGGTCTTAGAAGAAGTCTTAGTACCCACTTATGGAGAGTTTAGTAACCATGAGATAAGTCTTTCCTGAGTATTAGAATAAAGGGAATGTAGACCAATTTGGAGATGATGGAATAGATCCATAGCTTTCAAGTGTCAGCTTTAGGCCTAAGGGGGAGATGATAAGATGAGAAATCAAGTCAAGTGTTGAAGATGAGATAGTGATGTCTTCCGAAAGTGTTTTAGAGGTATATCAATCTGTTCATAATCTTGCATATTCCTCAAGAGAAGTTATTACAACATCTTGTTGACGTTTCTAATATCAGAATTGTGTCTATGACCTATGCTCATACACTTCAGAGAGATTTACATCTATGCTCAGTTTCCAGAATGAGGGGAAAAGACTTTAGCCCATTAACCTTGAGCTTAATCCATAAAGTTATGGATATCAGCCTCATGATATGAACCTATTCATATAAGATTTCATGTCTCATAGTATGTTCAGTCTCACAAGTTCATGATTTATTCACAATGGCTAGCAACATAATGTTATGCCATGCATATTCTTATATCAGAATTCTCGAATGAATCGTACTTATGATCTTTCGCCCTAAAGCTCTTTTAGTGATCCTTTTTCAGTTTTGATAGTGGTGTTGTTGATAGTAGTTGTGTGATGATGGATGAGAGGATTGATATTTCTTATTGTGATAGTGATGGTGTGTTTATTCCATCTAAGGTTATGAATGTGGAGGAAGAAGGAGATAAGGTTTTACAATGAGTACTAAGTCAGCTTCCTGGTGGTAATGCCTGAAAGTTCAGTTGGTAGAGATGATGAGAGGATGAGAAGTTCTTAGAAAGTGGGTTAGTAGGAGTCTATGGAGTGGTTAAGGTTCTAAGCTTTAATGTGGTGTTTTTAATATGTGGACAATGTGTGATACAATAGGTGTTTTGTGATATGAGCTCAACGTTAGCTGAATGTAGCGGTAAGGAGTAGTGTTCTTGGTATGAGATTTCCTACAGAGGTATAGAACCCGAATCTTGTGATTTAGATCAGAATAATCACCATATGTTAAGTACTTTGTGATTATGAGTTAGACTTGAATATAGTAAGAGTAACCCTTTCAATTCTCAGACCAGCCGTCATTCGAGGACGAATGATCCCAAGGGGGAGATATTGTAACACCCCAAAAATTTCAAAGTTAAGACTCAAACCATTCTTCATTTACTTGTAGGGTCATATCGGGTGATTCTTAAATTTCCTATATATGTAAAGGTAAATTCTTTAATGTGGAATGATTTTGGATATCAATTAAGGCCACTAAAAACTCCTAGCACAAAGTTGAGTTGAAAGTTTCCTTACCGATTATGTTTTGATGTAAGATTCTCTCTGGGTCAACTTGAAACGACTACATCTCTTAGAATATAAATAGTTACGTGGTCCATAACCTATCAATTTAAAGGTATTTGAATCTTCTTTCCAATGCCACTAATTTCGCAACAATTTGAGGTTTGAGTAAAAATTTATGACCATTTTAGTAACCTGATACAGTGATGTGACGAATTAGCCGACTGGAAAACATTAAAAAAGGGTCTTTTTGTCTTTTCACCTCTAAGAAAATCCTAAACGAATTTCTTGACTAATTAAAGACCCAAAACAAATAGATTTTCATTTCTTAATCCATCATTCTCTTCTCTCTCAAACCTAAGCGAAAACCCTAAGGAAAAATCAAAGTAAAAGACTCCATTCAAGATTCTTCTTCAAGGTAAGTCTTTCTCCAAGAATTCCATTCTTTCCAACTCAAATTCCTCCATACAATTATGAATCACTAATAAAAATCACAATTCTTGGCCATAGAGATTTCAAGAAACTAATTCAAGAAATCACAAGAAAGGTTTTCTTGATTTTTCTCCTTCAAGCTAGGATTTCAAGGCTTCTAATCAAGTTCTTCTTCAAGATTCTTCAAGAATATTTTTCTTCCAGGTATGTAAGGCTATCATAGTGTTGGTCTAGTTCGTCCTCACGCCCTACATCTACTTTTAAATCAATAAAAGAGAAATCTAGGATTCTACACCTAGATTTGAGTATTCTTGAGATGAGTTGATTTTGAGTTCTTGAGTTCATGTTTCTTTTTGAAATTCTATTCCTAATTATTAAATTGCTATATGTTATGCATTAAGATTCTTAAGTTGATTCGTTCATGTCTATATTTCAACATGAACCCTATGAATTGAGTATTCTTGAGATGAGTAGTGTCCTTGAGTTCTTGTGTTCTTGAGTTCTGAGTACTGAGTTTCCATATTGCTATTAAGATCCCTGATTTGAGTCGTTCATGTCCATAATTCCGCATGAACCCTATGAATTGAGTTATAAATTTTGAGAAGCTTTTTAAAGCAAACACTTGAGTTTTAAACTGAGTTTTGAGGAAGTAAAGATGAGTTTTGAGAAAGAGTTTCTAAAACATGATTAGTATGACAATCGAGTATGTCATCAATGGTTAAGCAGTATGGTATCTCGATATACCATCAATGTTTATGTAGTATGACTTCCCGAGTCATCAATGATCATATTATAATATGATTTTGAAATGTTTTTGAGAAAGAGTTTTCAAGTATGAGTATAAGGACACAACCCATTCAAACAGCTCTTATATACGCACTATTTCTTGCACTTGCAGCCGCATATCGTCTTCTCCTCCTTTCTTTTGAAGTTCAATGTCGGAAATCGTATTCTCAGCCTAGCTGGGGACTATGTATTCCCAGAGGCATCAATTTTTACATTGATAAAAGAGAAACTGAGATTTCTAAATGAGTTATGAGTTTAAAAGTTATTTCAAGAGTAGTTACCTCTTTTAAGAGGGTAGTTTGAGAAATTATCTCAAACCATAGGAAGAGTTATGTTTTTTTTAAACATATGAGCATGAGTATATATATTATTGGGAGTAGTATTGATCACCGATATGGGGGAGAGCTTAAACAACTCACAGCCCCCATAAACCATGTATGCCAACATGGGTAAATGGTCATACTTTTTAGATGATTCCTTATTGCTTTTAAGCATAGTTTAGTGGATCCACTTAGTTGAGGTGTTTTATACCCCGACAAGGTATAGGACAATTCTAGCAGCGTGGGCGAGATGTTGTATCATCACGTAGCTCATAGTGATGGTTGTCGGTTAGAGAATCTTCCAATAGAGTTAAAGTGTATTTTTATATATCACTTATTATGTTGAGTTCAGAGATGAGAAAGTATTTTGTAAAGCTTTAAATGATTTAACTCCTTTATTTCTTTACATTCAGCTTGAGTACATTGTTATCTATTGCAGTCCTTTCTTTCAGTTACTTGTTATTCAGCTATATTACATACTCGTACATTCAATGTACTGATGTCATTCGTCCTGCATCTTTTAATGATGTAGATACAGGTTCTTAGGATCCTCAGCAAGAGTCCGTTGAGATCATTTCATCAGCTTTTGAGTAAGACCTCCTTGCTTCTGGAGGACTCCAATTTTTATGAGTTGTTACTAGCAGTTCTCTTGAGGAGTCGCGGGTCTTGTCCCAACACTCATCTTTGTATAGTAGAGGTTTCATAGATAGACAGTTTTGGAGAGTATTTCAGTTTTCAGATGTTTTATTTAAACTTATGTTTCATACTCAGTTTATTCAGCAAAGTTTTGAGATTCAACAAACTGTTTTTAAACGTTTCTTTCAATTTGATGCTTATGCATACTTGAGTTAGTCTTCCGCTTATAGTCAGCCTGGATGAGGGTTCGCTTGAGGGCCAGTAATGGTTCTCGAGTGCTGGCCACGTTCAGGGTGTAGGCATGTATCCACCTTATAAGTGTGAGTCGTTAGAAATAACAATATTTTTGAACCAAAAAGTTGACATAGAAGAGTTGAACCGAAAGGTGAATGGAGAATAATTTTGTATCAATTCAAATACTTTCTCTGTCCAACAATATTTGTCCATTATTGAATTTGGGCTCTTTCTAAAAACTATAAATAAAAGGATAATTTTACTATATCACCCTTTGAATATACTCCCTCCGTCCAACAATAGTTGTCCACTATACAAAAAATAGTTGTCCAAAAATATTTGTCCAATTTAGAAAATCAAGAGATAATTTACCTTTTGTGTCTATTTTACCCTTGTTATTAAATACTATTTATCATCTAACATATTTCTCATAACATTAAATTTAATAAAGTCAAAGGATACAATAGTAATATTACCCCTATTGTTTATTATTTCTTAAGGGGTGTGTGTTGGGCTCAAATCGCACATGCAAGTGTACGTGGTCGATCAAGTATTAAAGTGGCTCTTGTTAAGAGCCGGGTATCATACCCATAGGGACTCACGATTAGAATCACTTAATTTCTCCAAAACTTTCAGCTTAACACAAGTGTTATCAAGCTTTCAAGATTGATTTATTTTATAATCTAAAAGTTATATGAAAGCTAAATAGATACGATTTAATTTCTAAGGGTTCAAAAAATGATTTGGTAAGGTCCATGGCTGCAGCTCTTATCAGGATCCATGCAATTATTCTTATTAAACGAATATTTATCAACTATCGAATCAATGATAACTGGGTTAAAAATATGATTATGGTCTCCCGATCTCTAATCGCCTACGATAAATGACAACCTAACTACATCGTTGAGCGGGGATAGGTTGGACCAAGTACCGAGCATTATGATTTCTTCCTGTGTAATGACCAAGCATGGTTTCTAGGTATATCCCTATCCTAGATACAAATTAACCCAAATTATTAAGAGAAAATCATGCTCCTTATGCCCCACATTCTATCCTCTTATTCCTCTCCCGAGTTCAATTCGGACAATATGTTTATTTCAATGGTGATCAGGCACGAAATATGAAAAACAAGAACATAAGAGAGATTCATATGATAGTTAAATGCAATCCATAAAACTCAATAAATTACAATCATCCTGGAGCCACAACCCTAGAACTAGGGAATTTAGCGACTCATAATAGTATCTTCGATCAAGCAATGATTAAATATCATAAAGAAATCGAAAGTGAAAGACGTTAGGAAAGAACCCTAAAAATTGATGAAATAGCTCTCCAAATCGTCGTTCTTTCAAAACCCAGAAAAAGAATGCCTTCATAAAATAAAATATGTCTCTATTTATAATTAAGTCGAAACGGCCAAATCTGGCACACTATGGCGCGATGCGGAGACTCTTCTTAGATTTACTTTAAGGCAGTCAAGTCTTCTCCGTGATGCGGCTACTCCACGGACCGTTCTGCCTCAGCTTGCTTTATCGTGAATAGAAAGAAAAATCCCTCCCACGACGTGGAGAGGACACGGAGTGTTCTGTCCCGATTTTATAATTTGCATCCAAGAATAAATTCCCTCTCCGCGACGCGGAGGGGATACGAATCTCCCTTGACTTCATTTCTTCTTTCTTGCTGCTTTTCGGCTTGGATCCTTTCACCCTTCCCGGTGCCCATTTTAGTGCTCATTTCTTCATCCAAGCTTACCTACAGAACTAATCATGTTGGTTAGCTTATATACAACCAAAAGACTCGACACGACTCTAAACTAACATAAATCGATTTAAAACTTAGCCAAAACACGGGTGTTATTAGGCTCCTAGGCATATAAATATGCCTAAGATCACTACCCCACACTTAGAGCTTTGTTCATCCTCGAACAACTTACTAACTAATCCTAGACCTAGACTTCTTACTATGGTATCTGTGAATCCGTCACTTTCTTCCAAGGATCTGTAAGCAGTTAACACAAGCATGTTTCCACTCAAAATAGGCCTTGCCCACTTCGTACATCATACAACTCATGTAATTGACTTGAAAGCTTTTAGCAACCAACACATTTAACAACATATGCACCATTACACATCACCTATCTTTCATACAACAAGTGCCCCTTACTCAAAAGAATAGTCCACACACTCAACTCAGCAAATTGAATACAGTTTAAGGACTTTGCAAACATAGTATGCTCTCACTCAACAAAGACATCATACATGCATGCATTGAGAACCATAAGTTTGCCCATTATGTACATCTCCACTAATTTAGTGTGTTATGCCTAAAATCAAACAGGACTTGTTCAAGTTGTTTGTCGGCTTGAGGTAAGAGAGGATTCATTTAGATAAAATTAGTGACTTATCCTCCCTAATGCACCAGATTCGATTTCCTTATTACATTCACAACTTTTTTTTTCCAGCCCCCCTCTTTCTGTATATTTTTCCACTAGTACTTCCAACCTCGCCTTTATTTTCCACACACCCCTTTATTTCTATTATTTTTTTGACACTTAACAATAGCCACCCTTGACTTAGATATTTCTCTCGAGTTAAGGTGCACATTTTCCTTATAAGGACCAGGGCCATTATTAAGGTATTCTCCAAGTTAACCACCTTCAACTTAGGCTTTTAACCTTAGTCGAAGTGCACAATGTCCTAGGGACCAGGGCCAATCTCAGATTTACAAAACTTATGGGGCATTATTTTACTCCCTCTTTTCTCTCTTCCCCACGAAACTAAACATTTCCATCCTATTTACTCTTTCCACCGTTGTCACTTTTACATCTTAATATAGTGCATTAGGGACTCTTTGAGATCAAAACTAACGGTATCAATAAAAGGGGTTCGGCTCAATTAAGTGGGTTAAAACAAAATCAAGGTTAAAAGGCTCAATGGAGCTATACTAGGGATATTATTTCTGAAAAGGCTAATATTCAGGACAAATCAAAGAAAGCCTATTATCATCTTCTAAATAAAGCACCACTTTTATTTCGCTTCAATAACATGCCGGGCAAGTTCTAGACTCAGATGCATTACATGGATACTTCAATAACTCACCGCTCATGGCACGAGTTCTACTCAAGATGGATCAATCATAGCAACATAATCAGTTCATGCACAAGGTTTAATTTAAGCTTAAGTTCCAATCATTAAAGTCAAATAAAAAATTTCAAATGTATTCATACATTAACTTCCGATCATGCTTTCATACATTCTCCTTTCAGAATTTCAAGCTTCAGCACATACCAACCTAAGACTCAATGACGAAAGTTTTCCTTAAGACGATCGACATCTATCTATCATTGGGCAATGTGACTCAACTAAGACAACTGACTCAATCCTAAAAAGAAAAAATGTTTTTGTATTTTGTACGGATCAAAGGGACTTTCCTTGGCCAAAGAACCGAAAACAACCTCCAAGGAAACCAAAATAAAACAAAGAAATTAAAATGCAGATACTACCAATGTTCACCCTCACCCCACACTTAAACATTAACATTGTCCCCAGTGCTTCACAAAAATCACAAAAATACAGTACAGAGGTAAGGTGAAAACACACCCTGATCAATCCTCCATAGCATCACCCCCGTCGGCCTCATCACCGGCCTGAGCAGGGTCCACTTCCTCATCAGAATCGGACTCCACGTCTGAGCTAGTACGTAGTCTCTTCTCATCGGTCGGGATGTCATCATTGACCAGCTCATGAAATGCGGGACCAATGTCAAGTAGGGCCTTCGCATGGGCATTCAGGGGATAACGCCTCTCAACGTCACCCAATTGCACGTCAGTTGAAGCCCGGCAGCCGTTTTGGTGGCGCAGCATCTCTAGGCCATACATCCTGGCCATAATCATCTCATCCCGTCTATGGCGCTCCGCAGTAGTGAGTGTTGGGCCGAACTCAGTGTCAGGCCCTTTAGTCCTCGTGATGTCCACCGACGGTGGGAATAGTGGTGCCATGTAGTCCAAATGCTCTTCTGGGACACCTGCAACACGACATAGTCTAGTAATAAGACTACCAAATGCATACCTGCGCCCTTTATGCACACGAGCCTTCTTCATTGCCGATTTTAATACAGCCCCAATATTCAATTATGTGGGCGTCATCAGGGCGTAGACTAGATACACTCTATCCCGGGTGATGTTCGTATAGTGCAGCCCTGGTATCAAGCAATTCATCACAATCTTGAGCCAGACTTGAGCCTCCCTAAGCATGTGAGCATAGGGAAGAGATTGATGATATCTTTTCCCGCTATGTTTGGTCCACTGCACCATGGACTGAGGACCGCAGAGTGTGTGCCGTATGACCCGATACGGTGGGCGAATGTTCATCCCTGTAAGCACCAGTGGATCAGTGTCTTGTGACGTACCAACTATGCCATTAATCACCGCTGGAGTGAGCATCACATCTACTCTTAGCACTTTTACAAAGTGGGTTCTCGAATCTGTAACCCAGTTGGCGTAGAATTCCTGAACCATGTGCAAGTTGCACTCACTAGGCTCTATAAAAATAAACTCTATGTTCAACTCTTGGATCCGCTTCATTATCCGCGGGAACTCCCGAGCCAAGCTGTCCCTGTCAATGCAGACATCAAAAAAATATCTGGCCTCGGTGTGCTTTTTCCACCATGTTTTCCCTTTCTTGGTGAGATCTTTCAACCCGAATCGCCTGGTTTGGCCCCTCGGTAATGCAGGTGCAAGAGGTACATTCCCCCCACTCCTGACACATTTCCTATAGCTAGAAGTTGCAACTTCTTTTCTGGGTCTTTGAGTTCCAGACATGATTTCCTGCAATAAGAATACAATTCAGCCCAAGCAGAGTACACAATATTGATAAACATGGGTGGTGTGCAAACAGCACCCCACACTTATTTCAATACAACCGCTAGCCTAGGTACTCAGACTTCCCACATACATACACACATAAACCGATAGCGAAACACCACACTACCCCCTCACATGTTTCATGCACGTACCAATATCAACAACGTCCACTTGAGGTTTCGGAAATCACAACTACACTTCATATAATAATTTATCCTCAGTGCTACTCAAGAATCCGCACAACTATATGCACACCCCATGCTATACCCACAAGTGATGTAGTAATCCTCTAGGTAATGTCTATTCATGAATTCAAAATTTCCGATGGAAAAATGCAAAAACATGATCTTTTGGCCACAATCCAACCCATTCCTCTAACAAACATGTTCATCTACCCCCCTAGGCACCCACAGCTCACACAAAGCCAACAATGACTATTTTTACTTCACAATTTACGACTAACCATGAACACCATAACATCAACGATTTCATTCAGTCAAGTACACCCAAATTTAACTAATAACATGTTCAACCACCCATTCGACCCCACACTTATATTCAGCCAACCCCCAAATTCCTCTATGCCCACATGCAAGCAACAATAGGGTAATTCTACTCAAGACTTTGAAATACCCCTAATTAGAAAAGCAGACATCATTCTTACCACAACCCATTACATTAAAAACTCCCCACAATATCAAACAAACATCAACACAGAGCAAAACCTACCAAAACGCCCAACTTCCGCACCAAAATGATAATAAAAGACATACCTTCGATGTTGAAATTGGTGAGAATCGAGAGAGGAGAAGGCTGACTTACTTCGCGTTACTGATTTACTCTCAAAATTTTGCAAGGGGAGAAGGAAAAATCATGGTTTGATTGGAAGGGTAATGGGGAAATTATGATGAAATTTGGAGTAAAAAATGGGCTTGGGTCGGATTATTCTAGAGGAAAAATGGGTAAGCCCTTCTAATTTAATGAAAGAAAAAAAACCTTATCTGAGGGCGCGACGCGGAGGCTTCACGGACCATTTCTGCCTAGTGAAATTAATTAATTTCCAATAGAGTCAAAATTGTCGAGCCCCTCCGCAACGCGGGATGGTCACGGACCTTCCTTACTTTTGACATAAAATTCAATCCTCATCAAATCAAAACTCGCGGCCCTCTTCGCGACGCGGCTCCATCACGGAGTGTTCTGCCTCGTCTGGGAAAATTAATTCCAAGCAAGGCGAAATTGTCCCTCTTCTCCACGACGCGCCTAGGGTGTTAATTTCTGATTCCTGCACATTTTCAGCACAACACTCATTAGTAAAAACACGATGGGTTGCATCCTATCGAGCGCCTTAGTTTTGGTCGGGGCACTACTCATATTTTTGTATTTTTCTGGATATATCTCATTTTTTTTACTAATTCCTATGAATTGAAATAACAAAACAAATGAATAGAAATCCTAACTATTACAAGGGGTCACGGGTTGCCTCCCGTGCAGCCCCTGATTTAACGTCACGGCACGACCTGTTTCATGACTCACTCGTCATTCAATGTGAGCGCTTCATGCTCACAATCCACATCATTCCCAAAGTGGTGCTTCACACGTTGCCCATTCACAAGGAAAGTAGAGCTCTTATCCTTGTTCCTTAGCTCCACAGCACCATGTTGGGTCCTCCTCACAACTTCAAACGGGGCACTCCACTTAGACCGAAGTTTTCCGAGGAACAACTTCAATCTTGAGTTAAACAGTAGTACCAATTTGCCCAGGCTCAAAGGTGCGTGACATGATATACTTGTCATGCCACCTATTGGTCTTCTCTTTGTATAACTTGGCATTCTCATATGCGTGTAACCTAAATTCTTCTAACTCATGTAGCTGTGTTATCCTTTTCTTACCTGCTAGTTCAGAATCCAAATTCAGCTTTTTAATGGCCCAGTATGCTTTATGCTCCAATTCATCTGGGAGGTGACACGCTTTTCCAAACACCATTCGATAAGGAGACGTCCCTATCGGTGTTTTGTATGCCATTTTGTACGCCCACAAAGCATCATCTAACTTGTCAGCCCAATCTTTCTTTTGGGCATTCACAGTCTTTTGCAGGATTTGCTTCACTTCTCGGTTAGACACTTCTACCTTCCCACTAGTCTGGGGATGATAAGTTGTAGCTACTTTGTGTCTCACCCCATATTTCGCTAGCAGATTTCGCACTGAACTATTGATAAAGTGCGTACCTCCGTTACTTATCATGGCCCTTGGAGTTCCAAACCTGGTGAAGATGTGCTTCCGGATAAACTTCACTACCACTTTTGCATCATTGGTAGGTAGAGCAACTGCTTCCACCCACTTGGACACGTAGTCCACTTCCACTAGGATGTATTAATTACCACGGAAAGATGGGAATGGTCCCATGAAGTCTATCCCCCAAACATCAAAGATTTCCACTTCAAAGATGTTGCTCAATGGCATCTCATGCCTTCTCGAAATAGTACCCATCCTTTGACACTGATCACAACCCTTTACAAACATTGCAGCATCTTTAAATAGAGTAGGCCAAAAGAAACTAGATTGCAATACCTTATGTACAGTGCGCTCGCCTCCGTGGTTTCCACCATACGGTGAAGAGTGACAACTCTCCAATACTTGCAATGCTTCTTGTTCAGCTACACACCTTCGTACCATCTGATCAGGTCCCTGCTTGAATAAGAAGGGCTCATCCCATATGTAAAAACGTGCATCATACTTCAGCCTCTACTTTTGATGTGTTGAGGCCCCAGGTGGAAATAAACCACTCACTAGAAAATTCACAATGTTTGCATACCAAGGTACTTAAGAAAGGTCCAAGGCAAGCAATTGCTCATCGGGGAACTCTTCACGAATCTGCCCTTCATTCCTCACATGAGATGAGTCCTCCAATCTAGACAAATGATCAGCTATCTGGTTTTCAGTTCTCTTCATGTCTTTAATCTCTAGATCAAACTCTTGCAAGAGTAGTATCCACCTAATTAGCCTGGGCTTTGCATCCTTCTTGTTAAAAAAATACCTGATTGCAACATGGTCAGTGTAAACAACAACCTTGGTGCCTACCAAGTATGACCTGAACTTATCAAATGCAAACACTAATGCAAGCATCTCTTTTTCTGTGACAGTATAATTAGACTGAGATGCATCAAGTGTCTTGCTAGCATAGTAGATGGAATGAAACATCTTATCTTTTCGCTGCCCAAGCACTGCACCAACCGTTGTATCACTAGCATCACACATAAGCTCAAATGGAAGCTCCCAGTTAGGAGCAATCAGAATAAGAGCTTCTATTAACTTCTTCTTCAAGAGCTCAAATGCCTGCAAACACTTCTGATCAAACACAAACTTCACCTCTTTTTCCAGTAAGATGCACATGGGTCTTGCAGTCTTAGAAAAGTCCTTGATGAACCTTCTATAGAACCCAGCATGCCCCAGAAAACTTCTGAATCCCTTCATAGTGATAGGTTGATGCAACTTTTCAATGACCTCCACCTTGGCTTTATCCACTTCCAGCCCATTCCTTGAGTTTTGTGCCCCAACACAATCCCCTCTCGAACTAAGAAGTGACACTTCTCCCAGTTCAACATCAGATTTATTTCTTCACACCTTGCAAGGACCCTGTTAGGATTAGTCAAACAAAGGTCAAAAGACTCACCAAACACCGAGAAGTCATCCATGAACACCTCCACAAAATCCTTCACCATATCATGGAAGATTGCCATCATGCATCTCTGAAATGTCGTTGGTGCGTTGCATAATCCGAATGATATACGTTTGAACGCATAAGTGCCATACAGACAAGTGAAGGTAGTCTTCTCCTGATCCTCTGGTGCAATGACTATCTGATTATACCCTGAGTAGCCATCCAGGAAGCAATAATATTATTTCCATGCCAGTCTATCCAACATCTGATCAATAAAAGGCACCGGGTAATGGTCCTTTCTAGTGAAATCATTCAACTTCCTGTAATCCATGCAGATACGCCACCCAGTTACTGTCCTTGTCGGGATCAATTCATTCTTCTCATTGGTGATCACCGTCATTCCGCCCTTCTTGGGCACACACTGTACCAGACTCACCTATTTACTATCTGATATGGGATACACAATCCCCGCATCTAACCACTTGATCACCTATTTTCTTACCACATCCTTCATCACTGGATTCAGTATCCGTTGGTGTTGTGCACTCGACTTATGCCCTTCCTCCATGTAGATTTTATGCATGCACAACGCGGGACTTATTCCATGAATGTCAGACATTTGCCAACCCAAGGTTGCTTTTCTTTTCTTCAAAATACTCAATGCTGCTTCCACCTGTGATTCAGATAAGACTGCAGAAAAAATAACCGGTAAGGTCTTATCTTCACCTAAAAATGCATACCTGAGGTGGGCTGGCAATGCTTTTAACTCCAGCTTGGGTGCTTCTTCAATGGAAGGCTTGGGTGGAGGATTCAACACCCTCTTCAAAGGCTCCCAGTGATCTCTTGATGTGCCCACAATAGCCACATCCAAAAATTGTACCATTTCCTATGCTTCAGCATCCCCATAAATATCATCACCCAATAGTACTCGCTCCAATGGGTCCTTGGATGTAATATATCAGGCCTCTGCTTCAATATCTATCACCGTTATCGCAGACAGCTCTTCATACACAGCTGGGAGCTTCAATGCCTTGTAAACATCAAACACCTCCACTTTGTCATGTGCCTGCATAGTGAGTTGCCCAGCTGCTACATCTATCATAGCACGCCTTGTAGCCAAGAAAGGTCTCCCCAAGATGAATGGAACCTCAGGATCTGGCTCAAAATTTAGTACCACGAAGTCTACTGGGAATATCAATGATTCCACTTGCACTAATACATCCTCTACAACACCCTCTGGCCTAGCAACAGATCTATCAACCAACTTCAAGATGATGGTAGTGGGTTTAGGACTACCCCACCCTAGCTTTTTATACAACGACGTTGGCATCAAATTTATGCTGGCTCCTAGATCATACAATCCTCGCGCATGGATGCTCTGCCCTATAGTGATCTAAACCGTAAAGCTACCCGGATCTTTCAGTTTGGTGGGCAACTTATTTTGGATTCGGGAGTTGCACTCTTCAGTAAGTGCTACAGTCTCATACTCAGTCAGTCTCCTCTTGTTTGCCACGATCTCCTTCACATATTTAGCATACCTGTGTATACCCTGCAAAACATCTACCAATGGAAAATTAATATGAACTTGCTTCAAAAGAGAGAGAAACTTACCAAAACATTCATTCTCCTTTTGTTTCTTGAACTATAGAGGGAATGGATGAGGTGGTTTCACTATTGGTTGTACTATTTCTTCTTGTGCAACAACCTCACTCTCCTTAGGTTCACTCTGCTTGCTCACAGATTTAGTATTTCTTTTCTTTGGAGCCAACTCCTCCAACTGCAAACCACTGCGTGTGCCTACCGCATTTACCTGCTTGGGATTTGGATCAGTGTTTCCCGGTAAACCTCCTTGCGGTCGTGAATTTTGAGCACTAGAAAACTGCCCGAATTGTTTCTCTAGGTTCTGTGTAGCTAGCTAATTATTTCTAACATCAGCAGCTAACTTAGCTTGATCAACCATAATCTTCTTCAACATCTCCTCCATGCTCATGTTATTTGGCTGCTTATTGGGCTACTCCTGTTGGGCCAGTTGTTGATACCCATGTGCATTTCCCTGGGGTCTATATTGATTTTGGCCTTGGGCCTGATTCTGATTACTTCCCCAGGAAAAATTTGGATGGTTACACCAACTAGAATTGTAGGAGTTTCCATAGTTCTGTTGGTCGCCTCCTCGTTGTGCATTTCATACAAAATTCATAGAATCCGGGTTTGCACCACATACCTCTGCACTATGATCACCTCCTCCGAAAATTTCACACTAAGTTGGTGGTTGTTGGACCGCATTCACCTGAGCTGGCTGTTTTCCTAGTGATAAGTTGTTGAAGTGAGTGTTCATCATGTTCTGCATTGCAGCAATCTGTGCAGTTAAAGCACTCACTGCATCTACTTCCAGCATGCCTGCAGTTTTCTGTATCACGGGTTTTGCTCCTCCTCCGTTCCATTCGGGGTTACCCTGGGAGATCCTGTTCAGCAAGGTGAATAGCTCAGCATAAGTCTTCTCCAAAGCCTGTCCACCTGCACCTGAATTAAGTAAAATCTTGGTGTTAGGCTCCAATCCTTCAATGAAGGTATGGGCCAACACCTCGTTAGCCTGATGATGATGTGGACAACTCATCAACATCGATTTAAACCTATCCCAAGCCTGGTACAAGTTCTCTCCTCCTTTCTAACGGAAACTCAAAATGTCGCTCCTTAACTTAGCTGTTTTCCCAGATGGGAAATATCTAATAAGGAACTTCTGTGCAAGATTGTCCCAGGAGGTAATGGAGTTCGCAGGCTCTGAATTTAACCATCATTTTGCTTCCCCAAGCAGAGAAAAAGGGGAATAAAGTGAGCCTCACGTAATCCACATTCACTCCAGCTGGAGTGTAAGTATCACTGATCTCGAGGAAATTTTGGATGTGGACTGTTGGATCCTCGTGCGACAGACCAGTGAACTGCCCATTCGTGTGCAATAGTTGCACCATACTCTGCTTCAGTTTAAATCTTCCACCAGCTTCAGGTTTCTGAATGCATGAAATCACATTGGTGGTACGTGGGATTGCCACGTCTCTTACTTTCATCTCAGCCATTACTGCAGGTTCTTCTTGCTCAACTCTCGTTATCGGAGATGTTGGTTCACTAGCAACAAGGGGTACTGGGAAAATGAGTCGTCTTTGCCTTCTCCGGTAATGAATGAATCTTTCCAATTCAGGTAGAGGCTCTACCAAGTCCTGATTGTCATCCAGTTTGGAAATTCAACACAACCTGCAAAATTAATTGCTAAGATCAAGTTGTCAATACTTGCTTTTAACTTCAGAAATCAGAGAAATCAAATACTTCCTAATTCTAAAGTCCCCGGCAGCGGCGCCAAAAAACTTGTTGGGCTCAAATCGCACACGCAAGTATACGTGGTCATTCAAGTATTAAAGTGGCTCATGTTAAGAGCCGGGTATCGTACCCACAGGGACTCACGATTAGAATCACTTAATTTTTCCAAAACGTTCAGCTTAACATAAGTGTTATCAAGATTTCAAGATTGATTTATTTTATAATCTAAAAGTTATATGAAGGCTAAACAGACACGATTCAATTTCTAAGGGTTCAAACAATGATTGGTTAAGGTCCAGGGCTGCAGCTCTTATCAGGATTCATGAATTATTCTTATTAAATGAATATTTATCAACTATCGAATCAATGATCACAGGGTTAAAAATATGATTATGGTTTCCCGACCTCTAATCGCCTATGATAAATGACAACCTAACTACATCGTTGAGCGGGGATAGGTTGGACCAAGTACCGAGCATTACGATTTCTTCCTGTGTAATGACCAAGCATGGTTTCTAGGTATATCCCTATCCTAGATACAAAGTAACCCTAATTATTAAGAGAAAATCATGCTCCTTATGCCCCACGTTCTATCCTCTTATTCCTCTCCTGAGTTCAATTCGGACAATATGTTTATTTCAATGGTGATCACGCACGAAATACGAAAAATAAGAACATAAGAGAGATTCATATGATAGTTAAATGCAATCCATAAAACTCAATAAATTACAATCATCCTGAAGGCACAACCCTAGAACTAGGGAATTTAGCGACTCATAATAGTATCTTCGATCAAGCAATGATTAAATATCATAAAGAAATCGAAAGTGAAAGAGTTTAGGAAAGAACCCTAAAAATTGATGAAATAGCTCTCCAAATCGTCGTTCTTTCAAAACCCAGAAAAAGAATGCCTTCATAAAATAAAATATGTCTTTATTTATAATTAAGTCGAAATGGCCAAATCTGGCACACTATGGCGCGACGCAGAGACTCTTCTTAGATTTACTTTAAGGCAGTCAAGTCTTCTCCGCGATGCGGCTACTCCACGGACCGTTCTGCCTCAGCTTGCTTTATCACGAACAGAAAGAAAAATCCCTCCCGCGACGTGGAGAGGACACGGAGTGTTCTGTCTCGATTTTATAATTTGCATCCAAGAATAATTTCCCTCTCCGTAACGCGGAGGGGATACAAATCTCCCTTGACTTCATTTTTTCATTCTTCTTTCTTGCTGCTTTTCGGCTTGGATCCTTTCACGCTTCCCGGTGTCCATTTTAGTGCCCATTTCTTCATCCAAGCTTACCTACAGAACTAATCATGTTGGTTAGCTTATATACAACCAAAAGATTCGACACGACTCTAAACTAACATAAATCGATTTAAAACTTAGTCAAAACGCGGGTGTTATTTGGTTCCTAGGCATATAAATACGCCTAAGATCAGTGTGCCAAGTCAATAGTGGACAATTATTGTTGGACAGAGAGAGTAATAAATACAATGTCTTGAAAAATATAATAGGAAAATGACTATAATTAATGATAAGAGTAAATTAAGAATTAAGTGTAACATCCCAAAATTGTATAGAGAACAATTATTATAGAACAAAGCAAATACTCCATTTGTCCAACAATAGTTGTCCACTATTGACTTGGCACACCCCTTAAGAAACTATAAATAGAAGGATAATTTTATCATATCACCCTTTGAATATAATAGATTGTAACACCCCGTAGATTAATAGACCATCTAGGGTTAAGTTTGAGGGCTACAAGTCAAGACTAGAGGGCATGAGCCAAGGCAAAGGGGCAAGGGCCAAGGCAAGAGCCAAGGTTGCCCCAAGCTTTCCATGGCACTGCCTAGGACCACGAGAGCCTTTAAGGTTCATGGTGTCCACCACGGCTCGTGGGGCCCCTCGTGGTGGTGAGGCAGTGAACCCCTCAAACCTGCCCAATAATGGCTCACCTTCACGAGCCACTTCACGGCCAGTGGTGAAGACCACGGCTCGTGGGAAGGCTCGTGAAGAGGCCTTAGTATTTTTGGAGGCCAAAACACATGGCCTAGCCACTGCCCAAGGACCATGGGCAGGACCACGACTCGTGGTAGGGACCACGGCTCGTGGTGCCTGGCACATGGCTGCCTAGTGAAGGCTATTTTAGGTAAATACTATTTAGGTGGTCATTAAGTGAGGTCGTTTTGTATAGAGACTTAGTATACCTATATAAACTATTTTAACCCTTTAATCACCCCAATTAAGTCATTATTTCCAAAACCCCAAAAGATCCCAAAGTTCTTCCTCTAAAAAATTCTCTCTCTAGAAAACTCAAGAAGAAGAAGAAGAAAAGAATCAAGCTAGGTCAAATTCCTCCAATCTTCCAAGCTTTGTGAGGGCTTTGTATCCAAGGTATGTTATCTTATTCATCCATGGATTCTTCCATCCATGGAGTCCCCTAGAAGTCCCCCAACTGTGAAGATGAAATCCCCAATTCAAGTTAGGGTTCCTTCCAATATTGTGGGTTAAGTTGAGTATGAATCCAATTGAGTGGATATTGATTGTTTATGATTGAATTAGTAGTGAATCATGATATTATGATGAAATTGTATTTTTTTCTATGTCTAACCCTAGTCTAATTGATGAAATTGAAGTAAGTGGGTTTTATGCCTTGAGAAGGAAAATTGAGGATTTAGAGATAATCTTCTAAGATAGATGATATGTATAGTAGATTGCTTGAGATTAGGGCATGTAGATATGAATTGAATGAGGTTAAGTATATATGTTGAATTATGGTGAGTAAATGTTGGCTTTAAGCCTATATGATGAATTATGACTAGAATTGGTTAAGAGTAAATCATGTATGAGAAATTATGAGTAGACTTGTCTTAAGAACTAGACATGTATGATGTATATGAGATGTAACACCTTGAGGGAAAAGCATGAATGATGAATTATGATTATTAGGGCTTTTAGAGTAAAGCTAATATGCATGTTGAATTGAATACGGTATTATTGTGGAAGGACTTTATCCACATGACCTAGATTATGAAAGTATGAGATTATGCATGTTCTTATAGAACCTATGTAGATACTTTATGAACACTTTGAGAGTAAAGTGTCTATGATTATGATATGTTGTTGTGTAGTTGAAAGGATATTCTCATATACACACTTAGGCATGAATATGATAGGACATGAAAGGTTCTCTCACATAGAATGATTCTAGGTTGAAAGGTTTGCTCACCTAAAATGAATCAAAGCATGTTTAGTCATGTTAGCTTAAAGTTGTGTTATGAAATTCCTTCATGAATAGCTTGACTTGGTAAGACAAGACCATTTCATGGTAGCCTTGGATTGAGAAATCACACTCTTCCTAAGGGTAGCTTGCACTAGTGTTCATAGAATGCTTGCATGGTAGCATGACTTGGTTAGGCCAAACCACTTCATTGGTAGCTAGGATGGAGCAATAGTAACCTTCCTTGAATAGCTTGGACTTGCATGTTAGTATGCTCTCCATGGTAGCATGGTCTAGCCCAGTATGGTGTTATTTCTTTGGTAGCATGGTGTAGCCTAGTATGGTGCTATTTCTTTGGTAGCTTGGTCTAGCCAATAGAGTGCTATTCCTTGGTAGTCTAGAAATGATAAATAGAAATCATTTAAAGTATGAGGGCTTAAAAGTGGTACTTAGTATGGGTAGGATTATGGGGTCTTATTCATACATTGCACAAGTATGACTTGAAGCTACTTATGAAGTGTTCTCTTATATGTTGTATGCTTAGCTTGGATTGTTGCTATAGTTGCCTTCCTTGATATGTTTGACTAAGGGTGAAGGTTCCCTTGTCTATGAGGATTAAGCTAAGGATGAGATCAAAAGATGGTAAGTATGATTATGATGGCCTAAAAGTGGTACTTAGTGTGGATGAGATTATGAGGTCCTATTCATGCATTGCACAAGTATGCTTGGAGGTTACTTGAGAAGTAGTTCTCTTATGTTATGAAGATCTAGGGGTTTACTATGCTTATGAATATGTTGTATCTCCTATGTTTATGGATTATGCCTTATGAAGACTAATGCTTATATTATGTCTATGTTGGAGATTATGTTCATCATTACGTTATTATCTCTTATGCTTATGGCTTATGTCTTATGTTGGCTAACACTTATGTTATGCTAGCTATCATATTTAGTACATTTTGTACTAACGCACACTCTTGCCTAAATTCTTATCAAATGTAGGGTCCGGCGATATTGAGTTCCATTCTCGTGGCTAGGTTGCTAGTAGTGCAAATGAGTTGAAGATTTGGTGAGTCCTCATAACATCGAGGATGTGATCACCTTTCCTTTATGTTTTAGACTATTTTATGGGCTGCGTCCTAAAGTTTTATTCAAGATGTTTTAGGTGGTTTGAGACAAAGTGTTGTACACTTCCGCTTGTTTTTATAAAGACTCCGATTGTATGGGAAAATTTTTAAAATTTCCGCATCATTTCTATTTACTTTATGTTATGATATGCTAAGTGACTTGTGTTAGGCCTTTCAGGGTCTAGTACGCCATGTTACATCTAGGGTGTACCCCTGGGTCGTGACATAAATATAATGTCTTAAAAATGTAATAAAGAAATGACTATAATTAATGATAAAGGTAAATTAGTAGCTAAGTGTAAAATTATCCATGAATTTCATAAATTGGATAATTATTGTTAGATTTCTATTTTTAATATAGTGAATAAGTATTATTGTTAGATTTCTATTTTTAATATTGTGAATAAGTATTGTTGGACGGAGAAGAGAGCCTTTAATCTTTTTCCATATTTTTTTTTTTTAAAAACCAAAAAATTTACTTCTAACAGAGCTACACTAATTTAAAAGACCAGCTATTGCTCATTCTTTCACGGTTTCATTCTAGTTTGTCTCGCGCCTCCTTTCCTTCTATGCAAAATCTCAGAAAAAGGGCATACAAATTGAAAGGGCTACCGATTGCCTATCTGCCCGATTGAATAGTTTTTTTTTTTTTTTGTTTTGATCAAATCTAGGCGAATTTAGTTTCAGCTCGTTTTAGGAGTGATCGTTTTAGGCGCGAAGAAGAATGGGGCAAAGTTCGAAGAAGAAGAAGAAGAAGAGTGGAGTGGGGCGGCGCAACAAGGGAAGAACTTCATCCAAAGATCACAACTCGATTGATGAAGATAATTCTGAATTGGTGGCCGAAGAACTCACTGCATTGTAAGTCATTCTTCAACTTCACTCTATTTAATTCAATTTACAGTATTTGCCATCTTTCTAGTCATGGACATGGGTACTGTGGGTCTGTATGTGGTGTGAATATGGGGTTAGCATCTGGTATGGACATATTCATGTTTCAATAAGTTTCTAGTGTATTTTAAAAACATCTTGACTGATTACCTATACACATGTCATATCTATTTGACATGGGTCTATCAAGGCAAAGGAGAAGTCCATGCAATATAGATGTAAAATACATGAGTGTATAATTGTCAATGATTTGATATTTTGTCTATGAAATTTATGAGTATGGAATTCTTCATGTATGAATCCCCATGAAACTTAGAATGAATTTTGTAATTTTGGGTAGGACAACTTCTAGTAGTTACTCCTCAATGATCATGTACAAAATTTTGGTATACCAAACTCAATTATCAAAGGGAACTCTTTATAATTGGAAAATGATTGTAATTAATGATATTTCTTTTGAACTAGCTTTTTCGACATTCCAAAACTCCACTCCTGTAAATTTGTCAATATCACATGTATCACCTGTACTTAAAGGTTGCTAATGAATAGACCTATTGAAAACAATACCTTTATAAGAATTAAAACTGTAGTATTAGGACATAAACAAGTGTCTTTCTGATGTGGCTTAAATCCCCTAGAAAGTGCAGTGGTCGTCATGTAACAAAGAGTAGTTATTTTACCACACGGCTAGTCTGACTTTTTTATAAGGATTATTTAAGAGGGAATATTATCCATGGTGGGACTGAATGTAACCTAAAAGGAACTAACTGCAAATGATATAAAACTATGCAAGCAAGCAATAATGTAGAAGAGATGAACTTTAGGGTATCAATTTTACTGAAACTCTGCAACATGTACGGAAGGACATTAACTTTGGGTCAAGAGAATTCTGTAGAAGGCTACATAGTTGCGCATCAATTTTAATCCAAGATGGTCTATCAGATGATCCAATATCAGTATGGTTTTGTTTTTGACCAAGTGATCTTCATAACCTTGACCTATAAACCAAAATTGTATATAATTCGCCCAAAAGCATAATTGGCACTACTATCTAATTTTATTGTAGTAATTGTTGGTGATGGTGTGGAAGAATAGATTGACTTTCCTTTAATATGATTTTCAACTATCTTATTTTCACCCATTACAAAAGAAAAGTACTTATCCTTTATAAAATGAGTGAGTAAACTAGGCAGAGAAACCAGAAACCAACTCACTTTGAAGAAACTAGAGAAATCAGAAATAAATCTTCAGAGTACTAGAATAGGTGTGAAGAGGTAACCAGCAACCAGAAAAACCGGAAATTTTTTGCTGGAACAGCGGATCTCACCGGAACAGTGATCTAATCCCATCGGGATAGTGCTTTGGTGGTTGGAATGCAACAGAAGTTTGATGGATGATGTCGGGCTGACGAGACGAACCAGAGAAGAAAATGTTTGCTGAGAAGTGTCTGGAAATTTCCCCAAACGTGACACACCAGGAGCATGAACTGATGCGCCGCCGGAAACTGCAGACTTGTCGGCGCATGGAGGCACGTTCGACGTCCTTTTCAGTGAGTTTGGGTTGCCGGTCGGTGGGTACGCTATTCAAGTGGGAGGTGTGATTTAGAAGTAGTTTGATATGGCCGATCTGAGCAACCAGATATTAGACTGTCTTCTTTTGTCTGGAAAAGGAAGGGAGAATTAGAGAAGAGACTATAATCCTAGCTTTGATACCATGTAAAATAAGAAAAGAAGAGAATATGAGGATATGTTCCTTGATTATTCCCTCAAGCCATTGGGGTTTAAATAACCGTGACTGGAATTATGCATAAAGAAAGAAAATATTAGGTTATAATTACATTCCTACAAAATTTTCTAATTTATCTAATAACGGGATATGAGAATCATTCTATATTTACTATTTACATAGTATATACTTTTGCCAAATTTAACACTAACCATTCTTCAATTGTTAATTATTCTAGAGAAGTTTTAATTTGCATCTCATTGATTCATAAAATGTTTAGGTGTGCCATATTTCAAGAAGATTGTGAAGTTGTTTCAAAGTCACCTTCACAGATTCATATCAAGCTCAGGTTTTTGGACATCAGAAATACTGATAAAACTCCTCTGTACTATCTTTTCTTTATTTTATACCAAAGTTATAGACATGAATTAACAGGCCATACTCTAAGGATGCTGGCTATGAAGATTCCGATGTGTCGGCTCTTCTTTCAGTGAGGTTAGCAGGCTGCAGTTTTATGCACCTTTTTGTTGCTCTGTTGTCTATAGACTATTCTTCTCTGGATATTCATTTCTCCTAATTTCATCCTGTCTGCATCCTTTGCATTTTAGGTGTTTGCCAGGGTATCCGTACAAGTGCCCAAAGCTTCAGATAATACCAGAAAAAGGTTTATCCAAAGCTGATGCTAGCAACCTTTTATCATTGCTTTATGATCAGGTAGAGGGATGACTTTTAATGTAGTACTAGCACTATGATATTTGCCACTCCTATACTATCCTTGTTATTGTTGGTTCAGTCCGACTCCTTTCTTCTATGCTTACTTGGGAGTTGTTGCAGTTAGGAATTTCAAACTGCAACTCCCAGCTAGGTGGAAATAAGCTGATGATTGTCATATTTAATAGGCTTAGAGTTTATGCTTTATTAAATTGTGCAGCTAAAGATAAGTATAGGTTGCATGATGATATTCTACTGAATAGACGTAGCAGATGCCAAAAAATGGGAGCTCAAGGCTGTAGGTTCTGTGAGCTACGGTCAATCAACCGAATTGATAAACTACCCCACAACTCCTAATAAAGTTGGGATTGACTACATGAATTCTCTGTTAGCATTCCAATTTATTTGTTCAAACGAATTTGAATAGTAGTGCATAGTTGAAAGGTTAACTTGGTTAATTGTTGAAATGGAAGCTGAATCTCCTGGATTGGAATAGATTCATTCAAAAAATACTACTTTGCTTACAAATAATTTGTTTTTTGAAAGGGTTCTCTCTGAATTAATGATTCTCTAAATCTCACATTTATTTCTACAATGACATGCAATGATGCAAACCTTAGACGTAATGTAAGTGTAACAACAATAACTAAACCTTAATCTCGACTAGTTATTATCACATATACAGATCCTTTGCACTATTTTTGTTTTTATTTCTATAGATTTTAGGACTTTTGTGATAATTTTCTTCTATCTGTTTTTGTTTTACCCTGTCCCCTAGCACTAGCTTTGAGACAATCAATCTTCACATCAACACCCATCTTGATAGTGTAACGACTTTCAACTATTGTTTTGATCGGCAGTAAAGTAATTATTTCCTCAATCATAGCCTGATACCAACTCAGATGAGCCATCGTCTCTGCCACAATTGTAAATACTTTGAGAGTTGTTAAGTAGCTAATAAAAGGGATGTTATGATGGCAACAAACAGTGATAACTCGTGAAGTTATAGACATGATGTGTGTTGTGAGTAGTCCTAATACCCTTTTGAAGAGTAACGTTGATGATCAATTTCATTTGATGAGTGCTCAACCGAAGTAGGAGATATCTTTGCAGTTGGCAATGAGTCATTGGCGAACTTTGTGTACTTGTATCATGACCACACACATCAACTGAATTAGTTAGTGGAGGGTTTGCTCGAGTTGTTTGGAGTAGACTTGAAGAGGAGGAGGTGCTGGACTAGGAGGATTTGGAATTGAAAAAGTCGGAATAGGATGAACTGTGAAGATGACGTTTTGATATAGTGTACTTGGTGAAATGTGTAAGGATTTCTTGGAAAAGATTACAGTTGCTGAGACAATGTACTTATGTGTAGTAGGATCATAACAGTTGTAGCCCTATGGAGTACCTCAAGAAGATACATTTGAGGGACTTTGGTTGAAGTTTGTCATTTTGAGGAATGACTTATGTAAAGAAATGGCCGATTCCATCGATTATAAGCAAAAAAAAAAAACTTAAAAGAGGTTTTCCAAATCAGAAAAGGTCTTTATTTTCGTTATTTTTAATCAAAGCCCTCTCTTTCTAGCAGAACACGTAATTATTCATATATTTACCTTTATTATTTTTTTAAATATAGGATATTTTCTTAACGATATCCAGACTTGGCTTTGTCGATTAGGTCTGAGCATACTACATATCACCGAGGACATGACCTTAGATAGGAGGGTGTTTTTAGTAGCGTATTAGGGTAAAAGGTTAGTAGGTAATGGAGTGTTGCCTTGCTTTTCAAGGGTTTAGGCTTGTTGGTGTTTGCTGTTGTACTAGCCTTATTCTTGTAGTTCTTGCTTTTGATATCTATCATCATCTATTTATTGTGTTTCGGTTATTGCACTACTCTTTTTGTTGTTCGTAGTCCTTTCTTGTAGGCTTTGCACTACTTCTCTTATTAGTTGTTATGTTTTCTTCTTCTTTATACCTGGATTTGCTGCACTTGTTACGAGGGTTTTTTGGAAACAATCTCTCTACCTCCACGAGGTAGTGGTAAGGCATGCGTACACTCTACCCACCTCAGACCCTACTTGTGGGATTTCATCGGGTATGTTGTTGTTTTCTCCAAATGTCCAATCCTGGGTGTGAGGGTGTTAAGTATCCCACATTGGTGGAGGAAATGAGCTGTTGTCGTCTTATATGGTTTAGAGCAATCCTCACACACTGGGCTCGCTTTTGGGATAGAATTAGACCCAAGGTCCATCTTTGTTAACACTTATGATCTAAGTCTAACTAGAACAACCATACCTTATAGCTGATGATTGATTGCTTTCTCTCTAGTCTCTATTTGGATGACTGGTTTCTTTCTCTCCTTTTCACGGGCTTTCCTAGTACAAATATCACTATAATTCCGAAGAAAACTTCGACTCTACGATGAAAATATTTTGAGATGATTTATCGTGATATTACATGCTCACGACAAGTCTAGGTTCTTAGGCTAATATCATTTTTTGTAGGACTACTGAATGTGGCTTCTTAATTGTGTCAATTCTATGTTTTCTGTGTTTGTACTTGTTCTAGGTGTGTGTTGGTTGTACAGTAAAACCTCTATAAATTAATATAGGTGGGACCATGAAATATTATTATTTTATAGAGGTATTATTTAATTGATAAATTAATATTTATTAATTTAAAGAGTGTTTTGTGAAAACGTCATTCATGAACTTGAGGTCATGCCACAAAAAGTTAACGTCAATAACCTTTTGGATTACCCGGATGAAAGTGATACATGTTCAGAGGTCCATTACTTAGAAGAAATTGTGGATACCATAAGAAAAAATAATGTTGATGATGAAGTTGAAGATGATACAATACTGTTGCAACTAGTTACGCGTAAGAAAACACTTATCGCATCTCGAACTCTTCACAATTTTATGGTGCAGTTCGAAAAGACAACACCAAAACTTTTTGATGCAGTAAAAAAAGTTAGAGATGAACTTCAACTAGATTCAAATTTTAAGAAAAAAAACACAATAGAATCATATTTCACTTGTCTTAGAGCCCGTTTGGATTGACTTAAAAAAAGTAGTTTTTAAGTAAAAAATAAATAGTCAAACTGAAATGACTTTTAAGTCAAAAAATAAAAAGTAGGGGAGGCCTACTTTTGGTTTTTGACTTATTTTAAGTCATTTTTGACCTTGCCAAACACTTCCTAACTTATTTTTTTAAGTCATTTTTGACTTATTTTAAGTTATTTTTTATATTTGTCAAACACTTCCAAAAGTCAAAAACTGACTTAAAAGGAGGTTTGGCCAACTTTTAAGCCAATCTAAACACCCTCTTAGATATATTTGTACTTTTAAAGAATTATTAATTTATAATATTGATGGGACCATATATATATATATATATAGTAAAGTAAATAATAATTTTCTTGCTTTACTAAAGTAATGTTGGCTACTAACAAGTATTTGACGTGCTCATGTTTTTTCTATGGCCTTTATTCTAATTATACACTGAGTTGCTTGATTAATACCTAAAAACTTCTGTGTTATCTCACTCAGTGTTGTTAAAGGTGCATTTAAGGTGCGCTTAAGAGTTAAGCCCTGAAGCTCAGGGTAGGCGCTTGACCTCGCTTAGGCTGTGCTTCAGTGTAGGCAAGGTACTAAAGCGTGCGCCGCATTGCCCATACGTTCTTATCTTCATTAGAGCGGTACTAAACATTACATATGATTGGCAAAATGATATATTAGTTGTTAAGGAAATCCTTGTGAATGAAGATGTTACTTTTTTCTTGCATTACCTATGTATTTGAAATTTTTCTTCGTTGCACCTTTGTTAACTAAAACTCACACTTCAATAGTGGTTAAAGTCTCGATAGACCTGGAATGCTTTTTAACGGTTTTACCTTTCAGAGCACGAACCTCACTGATAACTTTTAAACTATCCAGGCCAGTTCTAATGCTCGAGAAGGGCGTGTAATGATCTACAATTTGGTTGAAGCTGCTCAAGAATTCTTGTCTGAAATTGTTCCACAGGAACGTCTGCATGGATCTGTGAGCTTTCTTGCTTTCAGCATTCCTTTAATAACTGCCCCAAAGTAGAGGAGCATGGGAAGCAACATAGCTTCTCTCCTGTTTGTTTTAGCTGTATAAGCTGATGGTCCTATTGATGCAACTCCATTGTAGTTGGAAATTCATTATGCGTAAAAGGTTGATACCATTATCCTAGAGATACTTGGAATTTGACCAAGTGCATTTTATTTGTTTTAGGTTTCATGCCAGACGGCAGATATTACCAGCCAATTGATGTATAAGGATGGGACAGTTTCATCTGGTGATACCTGTTCTTTTGGTGGACCATTTGTATATGGCTTTGTCGATCTTTTTAGTGGCTCAGGTGAGTCGTGGCATGTATCAGCAGGTCTCAACCATGAATATGACAATCAGCCGAAGAAAATTGACCAAATTGTGAAGCCAGCATTGAATCAAGCAGCTAAGCAAGAATCTTTGCGTAAAGCTGAAATGAAATTAGATGCTCTTGAAGAGGAGAGTGAAGGCGAAAGTAAATGTTGTAGTGATTTGAGTAAAAGTTATACGGATGAATCAATCGAAGACCATGTCATGTGCAAGGTAAAATTAATAACAGAAGTTTCATTTTTGAAATGGAAAATTTCATCCATATTAGTGACAGAATAGTTTTTTTCAGGATTGTACAGAATCAGCTAAAACCACCGACATATTAGTCTTTTTTCCTTTTTCTATCTCTTGATATCAATGTACTATTATCCATTTCTAGCTATTTTATTTTTATGGGCTAGCTCAATCTATTGCTGACGTTAGGGAGATTTTGTTCATCTTGAAGGATCTTCCCTCTAACATCTGACTGTCTTACAGAATATTTTTCTGGAAGGGAATCTATCAGACTGTGGTGATGCTCAGCGGGAAACTGAACCTGAACCTTCAGAACTGGTGGCCTCTGGATCTCTGGTTCATGACCAGTTACCCAACACCCTAGAAAAAGATCTCATTCTGGTACTTCCCTCTAAATAGTTACTTAGCATTCTTTTGATAGTACAGGTGAGAATTTTTTGAAAGCTGGAAACAAAACTAAAGCATCTTTAGTTATTTTCTGGTTTTGGTTTAGAAGATAACAGGACAGAATGGAATATAGGTAGTACATTTGACTCTTGGTTTGGTAGAGTATGAAAAGATCCTGGTTTAAACTTCTCTTCCTGAACTGTCTTCCGCTTTTTATGAAGTCTTTCAACATAAACTATAACAATGCTCTAAACATTGCTTCTGAAGGCACACTTGCTTCGGCTTGCCTGCGGCCCTAAAGGACCACTATCCGATGCTTTGCCAGAAATAACATCAGAGCTCTTTGACCTTGGTGTATGATCATCTTAATCTAGTTCTTTGTTATTATTCTTTGCTTACTTTTTGTTCCTCATTTAATTTTGTGTCACTAGGTCATTACTACCTCAATTAGATCTGATAGAAAAAATGGATGCCTCTGCAAATGATTTTATCTTTTAGATTGTCTCCAAACGTGTACAAGATCTGGCAACCAAACCTTCAATCTTTGATGGGACTTTTGATAATATTTTTCAAGCATATAAGGTAAGGGCTTATTGTTCTTTTCTTGAGTGGCTTCTTTCTGCTTCAGTTGTACGCCCATGTGATTGACAGTAATAATAATTTCAAACGAATGAATTTAATAGGTGTCATCAAAGCTGTCACAATTTTGGAAAGCTTCATCTGAATTCGAAGGGCAGAATTTTTCACCTCCTGAAAACTCACGATATTTAAATGACTTTGAGGAGCTCCAACCCCTAGGTGAGTAATTTTTTTTTTAGAATCCCGCTTATGTGATTTCCCCTTGTTTATCTTCTTTAAATATTTATTCGATTTGCTGCACAGCTGCAGTCTCATTCTACAATTGATGTCTTCAATAAAAAATGCCTAATAGACATCCTAGTATGCATTGTGTTGCATTTTATATGAGGGAAGCCTATTGCTAGAATGACATGAGAGTAGTTATTTAAATCTGAAGACTAACCAAGTGTGCGGAAAACGTAACCACTGTCAACTTTGTGCAGTAGAGAAAAAAACACTTTCTGAGAATAAGAATAGGAGCTCAGTAACAGAAGTTATATGGAGACAAGGAACTCATGTTATGCCAAATAGGCAAGTTAATTGTTATGCTAACTTACAAGTATGATAAGAAATGTTCTAGAGGTTAGATTGTAAAACCAGTTTGTTGATCTATCCTAGCTAACAACTCGCCAGCACTTTTATTATTTAATTAGTCTCTGGGCACACTGCCTTGTGTATGGACGTTATACCACTGATTATAAAATTTTAAAAGTTACATAGATATTAGTTATTATATTTATATAATAAAAAGTAATTTCCCGAAATTGATGAGTTCTAGTCCTAGGTTGAGAAAGAAGAAATCCTGCCCCACAGAAGTCCTTGGAGATGCCATATTGCAATTTAGTTATATGGTTTGTATTTGTTTTAAAAGTCCAGAGTCCAGACAGAATAGATACAACATGTTGACTTATATTCTCATTGCTCGTAACAATATTTTACTTCTTCAATGACTTTGAGACTTCTCTGTGAAACAATTTGTAAAGACAAGCTTGCACAGCTCTAAGAACATTCAACAATATCTTTAATGTGAGGAACATTAGTACATTACAGTTATGAATGGACAATAATTTAATGCCTTTCTGTAACAAAAATATCTGTGTGAGATGATATGTCCGTTGGATGATACCACAAAACCTTTTCGCTTGTATCACTGTCTGTCTCTTCAATCTCCTTCTGTTGCAGCAGATAATTGAAATTATTCAGAAAGTATTAAGAAGGGTTAAAGAACACTAGAAGCATATGAACATACTGCTGATTGCTAAAGCACTAAGCAAACATACTTGCATAGAAACGCAAAAAAATACTAATAAAAATCATAAGGCAAGAGAAAACATTAATGATAACACTTTTTACCTCTTAGTTTTCTTGCTTTTATCACTTCTCCAATCTTAACATATGATAAGCAGACTCAAAGTCCTAAGCCTACTATTTCTGTTAGAGAAATGTCCATCCATATATCTACGTCGATTCCTCCAACTCTAATGGAGGTTCTCATCTCTCCATGTTATACTTCCATAATCACCATCAGTCTCATTCTCAGAAGGTCAAATTGTGTCTGAAGATTTCTTCTAGTCAGAGGTGGAGCTACATTGTTCTAACTTCTAAGGGTGGTCAGGGAAACACCCTTCGTCGAAAAATTGTACCGTGTATATAGATAAAAATCTTATTCTATATGGACATATACTATGTTTTGAACACCCTGGACAAGATTAGGTGAGGTAGGCTAGTGGTTGAGGGTGTTCAGAAATTGCTATCAATCGCCAGCAAACGAGCGGGCTTGACGCGGGTTCGATCCGCAGTTGCAAATTTTTTAGGTTCTATTCTTATAATTTATAAGGTTGTATAGCCAGTCCACTTTTTTCCTTTTAAAAATCAAAATCACAATGTCCAATTGGATTCCCCGTATCTTTGACTTTTTCTTTAAAAAAAAAAAGCCAAAACTTAAAAGCAAATGTTTCATTTGAAGTTAATTATAAGCAAATTCTCAAAGCTCTCAACAATTTTACCAAAATCGTTAGCTAAAAAGCTCCCGTGAATAATGTTTTGGTTCTACTCTCCATTCTATGTGTCCTGTTGTTAGTGTTGTCATTGATGGAGGCCGATGAAAGCGTAAACCTAAAAGTGATTCAATTCCAGGTCAATTTCTCTGTAATTTTTTTTTGGCTATGTACGTTCTCTTCATGTAAAATTAAATATGAATAGTTTTTGTGTTCTTTTTAATGATAATTAAAGTTAAATATTGTGTAGTTTGTTTTAAAAAAATTTCGGTGCACCCATTTCAAAAAAAATAAAATTTACTTGTATTGAGTAGTTTGATTTATAAATTTTCGATAAACCTAAGCATCATTTTTTTGTTACCGATTCAAAATATGAACACCCTTCGTGAAATTCCTGACTACGCCACTGCTTCTAGTCATATGAGGTTCTACCTCTTTATTTTTCTTTTTGCATGTATCCACTCTCCCTCTCCATTTCTTCTTAATTGGCACATTCAATTTATTGCATGAGTGTGCCTTCTGAGAACACACATCCAAAACCATCCATACAACTCATTTAATAAATAAAATATTAAAAAGAAATAAAGAATGTCTTCACGAAATAGTATCCAACGATTGATCCATCTAGTAATTTAGAAGTTGATCGAAATAATCGTTGACTTTCTCTTCATTTCTTCCCCAACCTTCACCCTGTTTTCTCCCCCTATATATATATATATATATATATACACACACACACTACTACTATCTTGTTTTGGAAGAAGGAACTATAACTGCCAAATTACTATGTCATAATATCTATTTGTGAATCCCAAAAGAGTTGACGAATACATTCTCAATAAATTACCTTATGCATTGCAAGACTAACATGGTCCTTTATTAAAAAGTCTTAAAAATCAATAGTTCTTGATACTTGAAAAGTTTTGGAAATGGAAATCTTTTCATCTTCCTCCTTTAATTGTGTTGTGAGAAATATAGGATAAGAATATTATTAGATTGTTGTATCTACATTATTTCATAGAGACCCTATTTTTAGACACTACTAAATGGTGGATACATGACTGGGTTGTACAGTTTCTTTTGTAATTCTAAAACAGAATGTTGGTAGTCTGCTTTTTCTTTGATTTAGAAGCACATTCATCCTTGTATAGAGGATTGGTTAAGCTTCACCAATAATAGTTTATCTCTGCAACAATATTATTGTTTAATGAACTTGGGAATGAGGTCCCTTTTGGCATTTCATACCCATTTATCATATCAAATGGAATAGGCTTAGACCTGGACCAAAAGATAGTGGCCTGCAATGAGTCGAGTTTGGGATAACTTGATTTAGTTAACAATATCATTCACAGCATTGTTGCACACTCAAAGTTCTGAGGCTGCTTGGTTTGAAATGCGTAATAACCATTCAATTCTTTCATGTGCGCACTTGTGCTGGTATAAAAATATTCTCATTATTTACATTCTAGGTCAGGGTGGGTTTGGTCACGTTGTGCTGTGCAAGAATAAGCTTGATGGGAGGCAATATGCCATGAAGAAGATTCGATTAAAGGACAAGATTCTGCCTTTAAATGACCGTATAGTGAGGTTTGTATCTGACGTTGGTTCTGTTGAAATTAGTCTGACTTTTTGTGCAGAAAACTAACTAGCATTCAATGTTAAACCTTGGTGCTGGAAAGTTAGTACTGTGCTTCATCTTTGTTATTGTCATTGCTCGTTTACATGCTTATTCCTTTCTACAAATGCAATTGTTATTCTTACGGCTTGTTTTGAGTTTTTTTTTTACCTGATTTGATCAGTAATTCTGATTAAATCGTTATTATAATTGAACTGGTGTTTATGTTATCGTTATTATAATTGAACTGCTGTTTATGTTAGGAACAAAAACTGTTTTAGTAGATGATCAATTTTTCAGTTAGTGGAAATTGATTAACTTTTGATTAATTACTTTACAGCTGCTTTTTTAAATTACGGAAAAGGGCCAAAACTGCCTCGGATCTATTGGGTTTGGTATAAAAATGTCCACTGTTCACCTATTGAGCCAAAAATGCCCCTGCCCTTTTTTTTGGCCTGAAAATGCCCTAAAGCCTAACTGACGATTTAAAATAAAATGGAAAATCCCAAAACTGCCCCTGATATATTGGATTTGGTTAAAAATGCCCTTCGTTAACCAAATATCAAATTAAATGACCCACCCACATCTATCTAAAGATCCAACCTACCACAAAATCTAAACCCGAATTTAATAACAAAACCCCACACCCGATCTGTTTCCTTCTTTTTTGTCACCATCCTTCAGCCAACTTGCCTTAGCCTTCTGTCTGAGGACTGAATCTTGCAACTTCAGGAAGTGAACATATTTTGCCTTGGCCTCATTCAAGGCAGCCCTTTGACCAAGAAAATTATTGGATATCAGAGCCATTTCCAAATCAACAATCTGTTTCTCCACCCTCTTAGGCTCCTCATATGTATCTCCAAATGTCTGTCTTGACCAAACACTCATTCTTTTGATAGTCCTTTAAAGGTTCTGATGTAATATGCACATTGGATTGCCAGCCTCAAGTTCTTGCCAAATTTCTTTGGGCAATTTTTTATAACTAACAAGCTTTAAGAAAATATTACAATTTTATGATAGGAAAATCAAAATAACAGCCATAGCAGATTCGGGGATGAAAGTGTCCTTCAACAGAAGGCGAACACCTAACTTAATAGTATCTCCTGAAAAAACATAATTTTATAAGGCTTTGGGCCGTCCAACATTCATTTAGCATAACGCCTTTTGTTTACACATAAGCATTTTAAATTATTTATAAACATGTGTACCCATGTAAAAAATCACTTTCGAAATCAAAGTAACGTCAGAAAAACATAAAGTAGTCTAAAGAATGTAATTTGCATAGTCAACATATCATTTGATAATTTTCATAACTAAGCAATGCAAGCACATGCTTGTCCCCACATGCAATTTGCAAAAGGTCACCAAACACTTGAAAAATATTTTTGTGCATTTCATCAAATACTTGGAAATATGCATTTTGAAGGGAACAAAATTAGAGGGTTCGATCTCCAGTTACTTCATATCCTTCCGAGCATAAAGACTTGATGGAAAACTTTCAATATTCAACTAGCATGGTCAATCTATAAAAATATTACATAAAGAGGTGAGTCATTCTCACAAATGAGGAAAATTTGAGTCCTACGTATAGTATTGTTTTATATATATTTTACATAGATTATAACAAACTAATTAAATATTTTATATATGACATCATAAATTACCTGCGGGTTTCCCTTGTCATAAAAAAAAACATCATAAATTAGCTTTTCTAAATAGACAATTTGAATAAAGTATTAAGAAATTCTTTGAAAGAACTTACCGGAGGTGAAAGGCTTGTAGGCTCCAAGTGTTAGTATCTAACTTCTTAGCTATTGATCACATGAATGGTTTATATATGATGGTATCGGTTGTTTGGGAGCATCCCCCAATGCTTGGTTTTAGGTAGGTTAAGTGAGCTTTATAGGTGTCAACAATCACGTACTTCTTGACTGTCTGTTTTCTTTTATACTAGTTTTGATACACGTGCATTGCACGTGAATATCAAATCATGTAGTACACTATTTTTTAAAATAATGTCAATATGATTAAACCAATTATTTAAGTAAACAATTATAAATGAGATAATAAAGTATAAGTTTATATGAATAATTGATGTAAACTTTCTTATGATTACTAAGTGTGTGCATATTGAAAGTTGTGAAATCAATATCCCAATAACGTTTATATCTATTCTATTTATAATATAAAACTTTGATATAGATAAAGTGACGTGACAGTTCTCTATAACCTCCAATTACATTTCCTTCTTTTTGACAGTTTTCTCATTTTAAAATCAATTGTGATGTGTAAAAATAAAAAGGAGACTTACAATCTCTTAATTACACCTATTAAATATACCTTCTCCTCCCTCCCCTATAATTCATTGCTTAGTTATTGTTGTATTACTGGAGTTCCTGCTTTTAGTACAATATAAATAAATAAAAATAAAAATATAAAATATAAAAGATATAATAAATTGAGTGTCTTCAGTTTGAGTGCTATATTAATTTAACATTCAAGTTATAGGGGGTGTTCCAATTCCACTGAACTTTTAACTCACTGAACAACTACAAATAACACTTGAATAAGAATAGAAATCTGAGCAAATTCGTAGTTTAAAAATGTGAGGAAACCCTTGAATTTATAGCCAAAAGGGTAGTACGAACATGTGCTAATTACGCCTTATAAAAAAAGTCACAATCCTTTAGAAAAGTCACAATCCTTTGGAAATGTCACAACTCATCAGAAAAGTCACAACTCTTTGAAAAAGTTATAACCCTTTGGAAAAGTCACAACCCTTCAATGTAAAGAGGTGTCTGTTTTTAATGTAATATAATATAATATAAATAAATAAATATAATCTAATATGAAATATATTATATGTACTAAATTTGGTGTTTTAAGAAGAAGAATAGAAAACTTAGAAAAATCGTAGTTTAAAAATGTGAGGGCACCCTCTATTTATAGCCAACAAAGAGTAGAATGAACATGTGCTTAGTGTGCCTTATCAGAAAAGTCACAACCCTTTAGAAATGTCACAAATAATCGAAAAAGTCACAACTCTTTGGAAAGATCACAACTCTTTGAAAAGTGACAACCCTTCAAAAAAGTCACAACTCTTTAAAAATGTCGTAACCTTTCGGAAAAGTCATAACCCTTCAATGTGAAAAGGTGTCTTCGTTTAATATAATATATATAATATAAATAAAAAATGTAATATGCAATATAGAATATGACTGAATTTAGTGTTTTAAGAAGAAGAAGAAAAATAGGAAACTTAGAAAATTTGTAGTTTAAAAATGTGAGAGAATCCCTCTATTTGTAACCAACATAGAATAGGATGAACATGTGATTAGTGTGCCTTATCAGAAAATCCCCAACCCTTTAGCTAGATCACAACTCATTGGAAAAGTCATAACTCTTTGGAAAAGTCACAACTCTTCGGAAAAGTCACAACTCTTTGGAAAAGCCTAAACCCTTTGAATAAGTCACAACTTTTCTGAAAAGTTACAATCCTTCGGAAAGATCACAACTCTTTCGAAAATCCTCAACCCTTTGAAAAAGTCACAATTTTTTTGAAATGTTACAATCCTTCGGAAAAATCACAACTCTTTGGAAAAGTAACAACCCTTCAGAAAAGTCAAAACTTTTTGAAAAAATCACAACTCTTCGGAAAAGTTAGAACCCTTCAGAAAAGTCAGAACCCTTCAGAAAAGTCACAACTCTTGGAAAAAGTCACAACCTTTCAGAAAAGTCACATTCCTTCAATGTGAAAACGTGTTTTCTTTTAATATATTTTATAATATAATAAATAAATAAATAAATATAGTATGATATAATATGTGCAAAATTGGGTGTTTTAAGAAGAAGAAGAATAAAAAACTTAGATATTTCATCGTTTAAAACTGTGAGAGAACCCCTCTATTTATAGCCAACAAATGGTAGTATGAACATGTGTTAAGAAAAATCACAATCATTCAGAAAAGTCACAACTCATTGGAAAAGTCGCAACTCTTTAAAAAAGTCACAACCCTTCGAAAAAGTCACAACTCTTTAGAAAAGTCACAACCTTCAATGTGAAAAGATGCCTGCTTAATATAATATATATATATATATATAAGATGTACTAAATTGGGTGTTTTATGAAGAAGAATAGAAAACTTAGGAAATTCGTAGTTTAAAAATGTGAGGGAACCCCTCTGTTTATAGAAAACAAAGTGAAAAGATGCCTGCTTTTAATATAATATATATATATATATATAAGATGTACTAAATTGGGTGTTTTATGAAGAAGAATAGAAAACTTAGGAAATTCGTAGTTTAAAAATGTGAGGGAACCCCTCTGTTTATAGAAAACAAAGTGAAAAGATGCCTGCTTTTAATATAATATATATATATATATATAAGATGTACTAAATTGGGTGTTTTATGAAGAAGAATAGAAAACTTAGGAAATTCGTAGTTTAAAAATGTGAGGGAACCCCTCTGTTTATAGAAAACAAAGTGAAAAGATGCCTGCTTTTAATATAATATATATATATATATATAAGATGTACTAAATTGGGTGTTTTATGAAGAAGAATAGAAAACTTAGGAAATTCGTAGTTTAAAAATGTGAG
>JAJONR010032576.1:0-10477 GCA_029582245.1 Solanum etuberosum
TAGGTGTTTATTTGAGGTGGTGCAGGCAATGGGGTTTTGTTATCTTTTGGTGTGAATGATTTTTCAAATGCAAAATTAATATTTACATTTGTATGTTTTGTCCTGCTAGATTCTGCTGGTGCTGATGTGCTACCTGTAGCTGCATTTAAACAAACATTGTTATGGGGTTTTAGGTGTTTCCCCTCGACACCTTTTAGCTCCGCATGTTTATAGTCATGCTGCTGACTTAGCTCCGCGTATTTATTGTCACGCTGCTGACATATCTCATTTTGTTCTATTTTTTGTAGCCTTGTTCCTATACTGTCTACTTTCAAGGAAAGCATAGTAAGGATTGAGACTATATCTTTATTTGTATCTTCAGTTGTTAGGTCCTCAGTTTGAGTACCTTTCTCTTGATAGGTAATCTGCAATAACATTCTTGTTAGTCGAGATTACTTCTATTGTAAATGTAAAGTTTAGTATATTTAATACAAGCCTTCGTATTTCTTTTGTAGTAACTGAGTCTTGTATTTTTCTTGTAAGCCACCATTTTACTTGTGTATTATCTGTTCTCACAATAAATTTGTTATATACAATATATGGCTCAAATGATAATAAGCATTTATATAAAGCAAGTAATTCTTTCCTATTTATTTCCCATTTTATTTGTGGTTCTGTTTATGATCCTGAGTTGTATCTACAATGATGCTCTATTTTTTCATTATCATATTTGTATTTTAATACTCCACCATAGCTGTGGTCACTTGAATCAGTTTCAATTATATATGTAAATTGTTTATTTTCATCTGGAAAATATAACTTTGGTAGGTGTTTACACATTTCTTTTATCTTTTTTATATGAATTTTATCTGTATCATTGAAATGATATTCATGTTTGTGATTGTGTTCATTGATTATATATTGATTTATTCGAGAAGCGAGGATGATCACATCAATCATTAAAGGATTGTGTTGCAAATTCTCAAGGACCAACAACTCTTTGCAAAGTTTAGCAAATGTGGGTTTTGGCTAAGGTCCGTGGCTTTTCTTGGTCACATTGTTTCAAGTAAGGGAATTGAGGTAGATCTTAAGAAGACGGATGCGGTCATGAGTCTTCCTAGACCTCTATCCCGTTCAGATATTAGAAGTTTCTTGGGTTTAGCTGATTACTACAGAAGATTTGTTGAGGGTTTTTCATCGATTGCCTCTCCATTGACAACATTGACTCAAAAGAAGTTTGAGTTCATATGGTCCGAAGCATGTGAGAAGAGTTTTTAAGAATTGAAGGATATGACTTTCGCTCCGGTGTTGATCTTACTGGAAGGGACTGATGGTTTTGTTGTTTATTGTGATGCCTCAAGAATTGGGTTAGGATGTGTACATATGCAAAATGGAAATGTAATTTCCTATGCTTCAAGGCAACTTAAGGTTCATGAAAAGAATTATCCTACCCATGACCTTGAACTAGCGGCGGTTGTTTTCTCCTTAAAGATTCGGAGGCACTATTTGTATGTTGTTCATGTTGATGTTTTCACCGACCATAAGAGTTTACAATATGTGTTTAATAAGAAGGATCTAAATCTTCGCCAAAGAAGGTCGCTTGAGTTATTGAAAAATTATGATATGAGTGTTCTCTATCACCCTGGTAAAGATAATATGGTGGCGGATGTTTTTAGTCAGTTATCTATGGGTAGTGTTGCTCATATTGAAGGTGATAAAAAGGAGTAGGTTCAAGATGTTCATAGATTGGCTCGATTGGGTGTTTAGTTAGTGGAATCTACCAAAGGTGGGGTTATGGTCCACAATGGTTCAGAATCGTCTTTTATGGCGGATGTGAAAGTCAAGCAAGGTCTTGATCCAAGTTTTGTTGAATTACAGGAAGTGGTGCTTAAGAAGTCCGTTGAGGCTTTCTACCAAGGGGGAGATGGGGTACTTAGATACCAAGGTCGTCTCTGTGTTCCTAATGTTGATGACTTGAGGGGAAAGATCTTGTCAGAAGCCCATAGTTCTCGGTATTTCATTCACCCATAAGCCACCAAGATGTACCGTGATTTACAAGAGATCTATTGGTAAAATGGGATGAAGAAGGATATTGCGAAATTTGTGGCTAAGTGTCCTAATTGCCAACAAGTGAAAGTTGAACATCAGAAATGATGTGAGGCAAAAATACATATTTTTAATCATTATTTGCCTCACATTTATTATTTATATTTGTCCTTTTTGAGCATGATTTTTGTGGATTGTGCTTAGTAGTATATTTTATTTGTAGGATTAAATTGGTGTAAAGATGAAGAAATTTGGAGCTAAAACAAATTAAAGATTAAAGATTATAGAAGGAAATCAAGCAGACAACCTAATGGATTAACTTGAATATAATAATATATAAATGTATGAATTGCAAAATGAAGAATTAGAATGGCAAAAGGAACCTTACCTGCTGGCCACGTGTCAGGCAGCAACAACAAAAGAAGATTGGCACAAAATTTGGAACGCACAGCTTCACGCGGAAAATAAAAAGGAATTCAACTCCTTTTAGGTTTTGAGTTCCTAATTTGTTTTGGACTCAATAATTTTATTCAGGATTTTCTATATCTATAAATAGTCCATAAGAATAATTATTAAGGGAGGAGGATACAATGTAGAAAATAACTTTTGATTTAGGGTTTTTATCTTTTCTTCTTTTTTATTTATTTTAATTTACATCTTTTGTTTGAATGATTCGTTGTAATTGCTCTATGTCTATGTGGAGTTAAACTTCTCGTTCTTGGATTATATTTACTTACAAAATGATTGATTAGTGATTTTGATTCGGCATAATTGTTTATCATATTGGTTGTTCTTATATTCTTGTTATTACTATTTTGATGCTTGGCGACCATTATAATAGATTTATTGTCTTCTTTTGAACTCGGGAGAGGAATAGATAAATAGAACGTGGAATATAAGGAGCATGATTTTTTCTTGCACATCACTTGAATTGATTTGTGTCTAGGATAGGGATATACCTAGGTGCCTTGCTTGGCTCAAATACGGGAAGACAACGTAATGCTCCATAGTTGGTTCAGTCTATCCCCGCTCAACGATGTAGTTAGGCTGTCAATTGTTGTAGACGGTTAGAGGTCGGGAGATCATGACTATATTATCAACCCATTGAATCAATAACTAGATAATCAAATAAGTTGATGAAATTTATGCTAAACATGATTGTTAGTTAAATCATAATCCTCGATCGATTCATTCATTGATTGTGTAACCATCTATCTTTTCTTAGTTAATTGCATTTTAGTTATTTTATCTTTATTTTTAGTTTAATTAATATATATTCATCTTTGAAATCCTCCCTTTAAATAAATAATTAGAATTAGTATAATTTAGTAAATAGTTAATTGACAAGTCCTTTGGGTTCTATAATCCGGCTGTTTTAGGGCCACTATATTACTTGTGCGACCACGTACACTTGTGTGTGCAATTGGAAGCAACAAGTTTTGGCGCCGCTGCCGAGGACTTAGAAATTAATTGTTTTTCTAGGTTAAACTTTTTCTTTTTATTTATTTAAGTTTTTTTTATAAAAAAAATAAAAAAATAAAAAAATCTTAGGTTATCTTATAGTAATAGTGTAGTTTTTTTTCTTTTGATCTTGTTTTTGCAGATTAGGGGAAGTCTGAGTACCCAAAAGTTTGAAGCGAAGGAGCACGTTGGAGCTTAAGTGTGGGGTGCGTACGACCATTGATGAAAATTAAGAGAACATGCTACTAGCTAGGCCTAAAGGCCTTAGGGAGTTTTTCTAACCCTTGTTTTAAATTTTATTTGATGCTTTGGGGACATGGAATCTTTTTAAGTGTGGGGTGGATGAATGAATTCCTAGTTTTTACTGTTTTATAGAGTCTTTTTTTTAGGATGGGTTCCTTGGCTTTTGTTTTCGGTTCTTTTCCTGAGGATAGTCCCTTTGAACCGAGGTCTTTTATTTTTATAGGAATAAATTTTCTTTTGAATTTTCTTATTTTTTTGAAAAGAAAAAAAAGACCATTTTGAGTTGTGTGATACTTGTTATTTGGGCCTAATTTTGAGTAGTACTTTCTTGTGAATGCTTGATTGCTAGTAAAATTGCAAACTCTTTGACATCTAGGTTCATGGTTGTCACTTTGTATATAGCTTATTTAATTTTGTAGTTTTTTATGATCTTGTCTCTCTTAGAAGTGGAATTGATCCATCTTGATTGATACTTGTGCCATATGTGGTGAGAATTTGTATATTCTATGTTTTGCATCTTAGTCTAGAACTTGCCCTGCATGTTATTGAAGTGAAATAAAAAAGTGTTGCTTGTTTAAGGGATGATAATAGGCTTTCTTTGATTTGTCTTGTAAATTTTATCCTTTTCAGATACACATCAGTAGTAGCCCCTTTGATACTGTAGCTTTTTATTGGTAGCCATATTCTTGCCTTGAGTTTTTTGTTTAATCCCTAGTTTTTGCACCCTGCTTCCTTGAGCACTATAGCATAAACTAATTCTAATTGTTAAATCTGAAGAAAAGTGATGGTTGAGTGTAAAAGGTGATCAATCATAGCTACAAAGTGATTAAAAATCCCTGTTTGAAAGAATGTGATATGAAAAGAAAAAAAAAGAGAAAAACAAAATAAAAAAATATTCTTTGAAAAAAAATGAGTGAAGCATTCTTGAGATGATGAGAATTACTTATGAAATAATTGTTGAAGAGAGGGCTGAAAATAAAGAGAAGAAAATAATGGGTGATAAAGTCTTAAAATGCAACGTGCTTAAAGAAGTGTAAGCCACTATTATATAGTATTCCTACCCGTCCCCTAGCCTACATTACAACTCGTTAAAGTCCTATTTGATTTTATCCAAGCATGCTTAATTAGTGGAGATGTACATAATGGGCAAGCCTATGGTTCTTTGTGCATACATGTGAATTTTATTTAAGAGTGTGAGTTGTTCTTTGATGCTAAGTCTTTAAATTATATTCAATCTTTTGATTTGAGTGTATGAACGATTTCTTCTTGTGAGGGCACTTGTTTCATGATAGATAGGTGATTTTTTTAGCTTTCTTTGACGAGAATAGGTGAACAAGCTTAAATTTGATGAGTGCAGAGTCCTTCTTTGAGGTTAAGAGGTTAGAGGTTTGTTTTTATTTGTATATCTTGCATAATGATGGAGAAGTGTTCTTGATGTTTTGAAATTCGTATATGGCCTAATTGCTTGTATCAATGATTTTTGATGAGCTTTAATGCTTGCTCGAGGACAAGCAAAAGATTAAGTGTGGGGTGTTGATGTGAGGCCAAAATACATATTTTTAATCATTATTTACCTCACATTTATTATTTATATTTGTCCTTTTTCAGCATGAATTTTGTGGATTGTGCTTAATTGTGTATTTTATTTGTAGGATTAAATTGGTGTGAAGATGAAGAAATTTGGAGCTAAAACAAATTAAAGATGAAAGATTATAGAAGGAAATCAAACAGACAAATTAATGGATTAAATTGAATATAATAATATATAAATGTATGAATTGCGAAAGGAAAAATTAGAATGGAAATAGGAACCTTACCTGCTGGCCACATGTCAGGCAGCAACAACAAAACAAGATAAGCACAAAATTTGGAATGCACAGCTTCACGCGGAAAATAAAAAGGAATTCAACTCCTTTTAGGTTTTGAGTTCCTAATTTATTTTGGACTCAATTATTTTATTCAGGATTTTCTATATGTATAAATAGTCCATAAGAATAATTATTAAGGGAGGAGGATACAATGTAGAAAACAACTTTTGATTTAGGGTTTTTATCTTTTCTTTTCTTTGAATGATTCGTTGTAATTGCTCTATGTCTATGTGGAGTTAAACTTCTCATTCTTGGATTATATTTACTTACAAATAGATTATTTAGTGATTTTGATTCGGCATAATTGTTTATCATATTGGTTGTTCTTATATTCTTGTGATTACTATTTTGATGATTGGCCACCATTAGAAAAGATTTATTGTCTTCCTTTGAACTTGGGAGAGGAATAGAGAGATAGAACGTGGAATATGAGGAGCATGATCTTTTCTTGCACATCACTTGAATTGATTTGTGTCTAGGATAGGGATATACCTAGGTGCCTTGCTTGGCTCAAATACGGGAATACAACGTAATACTCCGTAATTGGTTCAGTCTATCCCCGCTCAATGATGTAGTAAGACTGTCAATTGTGGTAGATGGTTAGAGGTCGGGAGATCATGACTATATTATCAATTCCGTGAATCAATAACTAGATAATCAAATAAGTTGATGAAATTGATGCTAAACATGATTGTTAGTTAAATCATAATCCTAGATCGATTCATTCATTGATTGTGTAAATATCTATGTTTTCTTAGTTAATTGGTTTTTAGTAATTTTATCTTTATTTTTAGTTTAGTTAATATATATTCATCTTTGAAATCCTCCCCTTAAATAAATAATTAGAATTAGTATAATTTAATAAATAGTTAATCGACAAGTCCTTTGGGTTCGATAATCCGGCTCATTTAGGGCCCCTATATTACTTGCGTGACCACGTACACTTACGTGTGTAATTGGAAGCAACAAGTTTTTGAGAAACCAGGAGGTCTATCCCAAGACATTAGCATTCCTACTTGGAAGTAGGAAGATTTAAATATGGAGTTTATTTTGGGTTTGCCTCGCACCCGGCGATAACATGAATTGATTTGGGTTATAGTAGATCTAATGAAGAAATCAGCTCATTTTATTCCAGTCAAGGTTTCTTATTCGGAGGAGGATTTTGCTAAGTTGTACTTGAGAGAAATGGTAAAATTTCATGGAGTGCCTTTATCCATTATCTCCGATCAATGTACCCAATTCACTTCTCAGTTCTAGATATCTTTTCAAAAGGGTCTTGGTACTCGTGTCAATCTTAGTACAGCCTTTTATCCACAAACTGATGGGCAAGAATAGCGTACAATCCAAACTTTGAAAGACATGTTGAGAGCTTGTGTGATTTATTTCAAGGGTGATTGAGATGATCACTTTCCTTTGATTGAGATTGCATATAACAATAGTTATCACTCGAGTATTTGTATGTCTCCATTTGAGGCTTTGTATGGTAGGAGGTGTAGATATTCTATATGTTGGTTTGAGGTTGGTGAAGCTGCCCTAATGGGTCCCGAGTTGGTACATGAGGCTATGGAGAAAGTTTAATTTATTAGAGAAAGGTTGAAAAGGGCTCAAAGTCGGCAAAAGTCATATGCCGATGTAAGAAGAAGAGATCTTGAGTTTGATGTTCATGATTAGGTTTACTTGAAAATCTCACTCATGAAGGGTGTGATGAGGTTTCGTAAGAAAGGAAAGCTTAGTCCCCGATATGTAGGCTCATATCATATTTTGAGGCGTATTGGTAAGGTTTCTTACGAACTTGAATTGCCTAATTAATTGGCATATGTGCATCTAGTTTTCCATGTCTCCTTGTTGAAGAAATGTGTTGATAATCCGACAACTATAGTCCCCTTAGAAGTTTTGGGAGTTAAGGAGCGTATTTTTTATGAGGAAGTCCCTGTTGAGATTTTAGACCGGCAAGTCAAGAAGTTGAGAAATAAAGAAATCGCTTCCGTGAATGTGTTGTGGAGGAATCAGTTAGTTGAGGGTGCTACTTGGGAGGCCGAGGCCAATGTGATATCCCGATATCCTCATCTCTTTCCTTCTACCCCTACTCTAGCTTCAGTTAATGAGTTCCTCATGATTTACTCTTTTGGTGTCACGTGTCTTAGATATTCCCATGATTTCCTCAATTATGCATGTTCATAAAAAAGCTTAAGTTTTGAGAAAATGAGTTTATTTGATTGATTTATACATGTTTAATGTGACTTTAAGTATGAGTTTCATATAGACTTCATGATGTGTTGTTTTGAACATGCTTTAACTTGCAGTTGATGTTTCCTCCTCGGATATGTGCATTTATATGATTGCATGCATGATGGGTTGCTAGTTTAGAGTTTTTTTATTCATGAGTTATCTAGGATCCCATTCGGGGACGAATGTTCCAAAGGGGGAGATAATGTAACACCTCGGAATATAGTGGGCTAAGGAAGGGATCAAGTGAGAGGTCACTAGCCCAAGATTGGGCCAATTCACCCTTCAGGAAGGCCTACACGGGTTGTGAAGGGCACCACGAGGCATGCTGAGGCTCCTTAAGGCCCGCAGTGCCTGGCCAAAAAGGGGCTCCCCTCCCAGGAGCACATAGACGGCTCGTGATGGCCACCACGACTCGTGGTGGTGCCCGTGAAGGGGAGGCAGTATCCACTCCAAGGCTAGCCCTTCTCACGAGCCACCTAGATGGGTCATGAAAGCCTAGATGACTCGTGATGTGGGTCGTGAGGGAGTCAAGAGTTTAGGGGGATTTCCCCAAGCCACTGGTCAAGGACCACGGCTTCCACTACAGCCCGTGTTGTCCTTGACGGCTCGTGTGGGCCTCCATCCGGAGGTTTGCGTCAGCTGTAAGTTAAGGGCAGTTGGGTCTTTTCCTAAACATTTTATCTTGATACTATGTCATTTTTCCCTTACCTAGAACCCCTATATCAGTATTTTTAACCCCAAATTCAACCCATTCAAGTCATTCTCTTAAATTTACCAAAGAAGATCAAGTTCTTCCTCTCCAAATTATTTCTCTCTCTAGATACTTGAAGAAGAAGGGTTCAACCTAGGGTTTCAAGGCAAGTCTCCAATTCCACCATTGAAGGCAAGCTTTTGGTATTGAGGTGTGATAGTTTTCATTCATGGATTTCTTCCATTCATGGAGTTCACAAATTTTCCTATTTTCAAAGTTAGAATTTCCCAATTGAATTAGGATTTTCTTCTATGTTATGGGTTCTCCTAATTATTGATCTAATTGATTGATTTGTAATCTATGATGCATGAATTGAGTCAATCTCATGATTTTATGATGATTCCCCATGAACCCATTAATTCCCATGTTTTCCAAATTATGATGATATGATGTGTTTTTCATTATAAATGAAGAGTTTATGAAAGTAAGCATGTTCTTATGGGATTTATGTAAATGTTTTAGGGATGCTAGGAGAGTTAAGTATCAATGATAATGTTGTTGTGTTGTTGAAAGGATTATTCTCATATACACATGAAAATATGATTGTCAAAGGTTTTCTCACATAGTAAGGATTCTAAGGTTGAAAGGTCTTCTAACCTAAATGAATTAAAGATAAGGAGTTATCCTAATGAAACTTAGCTTTGATTTTGTTATTGAATGCTACCTTTCCATGGATGACTTATGACCTAGCTCTGATTGGCAAGATGACGTCCCCTTCCATGGATAATAAGAACAAGTAAGAAAATGACTATGCCGTCGGATTTATTCTTAGCACCGAAAGGATATTGAGATGGAAACTTTCCATTGAGTAGAGGCCGGGTTTCTAGAATCAATCTCCTTATCCCTTATCTATGTTCCCCCATAGTATTATTGTCTAGATAGACATTAGATAGTGGATCCACCTAAGCTAAAAGTTCACGGTCCTTACCTTGGCAACTAGGACAATCTTTTTCGGTGTGAGAGACACTAGGGGATCATGTTATAGCTCACATGGTCTCTATGTCAGTTAAGGCTACTTCCCACAATAATAATGAACTGAGGTTAATTCAAGAAGTATCTCACAGGTGTTCAAAGGTTTTAAAGATGTTAGCTTGCAATGACCATGTTTTACCACTTATGTGTTCTAATCCTTTTTATATCATGTTTTAGCTTGGTCATTGCATGTCATGAAATATTCTATTTTAGCGTGATTTAAATTTTTATATTCATGGCTATCATACTTGGTACATATTTTGTACTAACACATACTCTTACCTACATTTCCCCGAATGTAGGGTCCGACAGTCAGGGTTTTCAATTTTGTGCCTAGAGGTTGATTTGAGATATTTAGAGCTTTGATTAGTCCTCATGCTTCGAGGACCGATTTTCATTGTTTTCAATTTTCTTTCTTACTTTCAGTTTTGGACATTATGTATGGGCTAGACCCAATTTTATTTTTATGTACTAGATGTCTAATGAGACAAGTGTTTAGACTCCCGCTTTGCTTTATAAACTTTCATGTATTGAAACTGTCTTTAATTTTTGTCATTCTTTTTCTTATGTTATGGATGCTAAATGAGTTGTATGGGACCTCTCGGGGTCCTATACGCCATGTTACGCCTAGGGGGTACCTTGGGTCGTGAGAATAATAGATTTATAAGGCACTTAGGAATAGATGTCATGCTAAACTGGCATACTTCTAGTGAACTTTATTTTATAATAAATTTGATCCACGATCATTGATGTTATTCCAGATATAATATTAATCGAGACCTACTATAGGAAAATAATCAAATGCATTGATGGCATGTCTATGTGTCATTCAGATCATGTGGCCAAGCTTCATAAAGCATATTCAACTTTATCTAAAAGTATCCTTGATTCATAAGATTTCTCAATTTATGATGCATGCATAATCTCA
>JAJONR010032581.1:0-16508 GCA_029582245.1 Solanum etuberosum
TGGCTCCATCGCTATCGAAATCGATTAATTCCGCTTCTTCTTCTGAATCGGCATCTTCTTCATAATCTGATTCAGAACCTGAAGTGTATAACAATGTAAAAATCTTTTCATGTAAATCATTTTCTAACTGTAAAGCTTTCAGCTTTTGGAGTTTGCAATTTGGGGCAATATGCCCATATTGACCACACTTATAACATTTGATATCTTTGAGATCACGCTTCGATAGCGATGGAATAATAATAATAATAATACTAATAATAATAATAATAATAACATAATTCTAAAAGTAAGGTCTGAAAAGAATATAATGTGTGCAGATTTTATAACATGATTAAAGTTACAATAATAAAACCTGACTCATACATAGACAACAATAAATTTTGCGAATACAAAAAGTTTGACCATTTGGAAAACTTCAGAATATTCAATAATAGAAGAATAAAAACTGTAAAAGGGGAAATCAAAAAGGTAAATGTATTGATAATAATATGGGTTCATGTTGGGAAAATTACGCGGTTAAGCAAACTTATACTACTTAATTACTTATCATAGCTATAGTTTGCTATAATTACCATTCGCGACTAACATTATACATTAATTACGTGGGCCGACTTCGAGTTTGTATAATTAACCACGTTTGTATATGTATAATTTGTCACATTTGTATAATTCGCAGCTAATAATTCTTTGTTTGATTTGTATTTGTATACGATTGTTTGTATTTGTATATGACGATGATTTCCTTTGGTTTTTCAGTTTTGTCATCATATACATTCAATCTTTTTGTGTATAACTTTTTAAAGTTTGTATAACGTGTAGTTTTTGGATTTTGTATAATATAATTTATATAATGTAATTTGTATAATATATTTTGTATAATTGTTTAAAGTTCATACGTTTATGTTTGTATCAATTTGTTGTTTCGAGTTTTATTATATTTGTATAATTCCAGACTTTATATTACCCAATTATACAAAAACACGTGAATTATACAAACGTACCTGCGAATTATACAAACGAGATGCGAATTATACAAACTAGTGTCCTCTCTCGCTCGCCTCTCTCCTCCCTCTCCCAATCTCGCTCGCCTCTCTCCTCCCTCTCCCAATCTTGCTCGCCTCTCTCCTCCCTTTCCCAATCTCTCTCGCCAGAATATACAAATACATATGTATAATATACAATTATCTAACCGATGTACATATACAATTCACCTCTCTCCCACTCTCTGACCTCTATCGCTCGCCTCTCTCCTCCCTCTCCCAGTGTCGCTCGCCACTCTCCTCCCTATAACATGTAGCTACGAATCGTAATTAGCAAACTATAGCTATGGAGTGTAATTAGGCTATTTTTGATTGGCTATATGCGAAAGTTCCTCTAATATAAATGAGTTAACAAAACAATTATCCATATAAAAAAAGGGAAAAGGGTCAAAAATGCCCTTAAACTATGCGAAAGGAACAAAAATTCCCTCCGTTTATAGTTTGGTCCAAAAATGTCCTTACCGTCAATACTTTGGTCCAAAAATGGCCTTATGGTTATTTAATGGGTCAAAAATACTTATTTTTCAAATAATTATATTGTTTATTTTATTTTTAACACATTTTTTTTTTAATAATATTTTTTAAAATTAGCAAATGTTTATCTTACTTCAATTCAGAAAATAAAATAAAAAATGAAAATATTTCTTATTTTATTATAATTATTTTTTATCGTTATTTAAATATAAATTAATGATGGATATATTATGATCTTATATATATGACATATATTATCTATCGAAAGGGTACATGAAGTTATTCTATTTTAATTGACAAAATAAGATTACGAAGAAGAAAAATATTTCTTACATTTTTATTTGTTAAAGTGATTTTAAAAGAAAGAAAACAAGAACATGGTTCTTTAATAATATTTTAATTAGGAAGAAGATGTGTTGAAAATTAATAAATATATGTATTCGGAAAATTGCATTTTTGACTCATTTAGTAACTATAAGGGCATTTCTGGACCAAAATATTGACTGCAAGGACATTTTTGAACCAAAGTATTGACGGCAAGGGCATTTTTAGCCAAATTATAAACGAATGGCATTTTTGTTCCTTTCACATAGTTTAAGGTCATTTTTGACCCTTTTCCCTAAAAAAAATACTACTATTATCTAAAAGCTAAAGTATTTCATTTCTCAATTTTTACACCATCCCCACATTAAATAATTTAATCTAATTATCGAAAAATTCTTTTCAAATTTAACTATACATTATTATTTTTAACAAGGCACTAAACTGTCTAAGTACTTTTCTTTTCCTACTGTTTATAATCAAAATAGGACCAAGTTAATGCCAATCTGATCATGTGATTTCAGATAAATTAGGAGAGACAAGAAAATGTTCAACATGTGTACTATTGCTTCTTCATATCAATTCTAAACATCAAAAAATTTAAAATCATAATCACATGATAAAGAATTCATACTATTGCTTCTTCTTCTTTTTTCTAAGCATTGCAAATTATATATAAAAATGAATTAAATAAAGTAATATCTGAAAATATAAGCTAACTTTGTTATTAGCTTATTCTATTTTCCATTTGAAAAGAGAAGAGAAGATTAAATCAAGAGAACATGACTGGTGCATGAAGGTCTTTTAGGATTACGTTAGTGTTAATTCCAAGAAAAAAAGAGTAGATTCTGCCCTAAGAAAGGGGAGCTATCTCATAAATCACAATTCAAGTATATTCCTATAACATTATTAAACGAGTTTTAATTTATATTTTATACTAATGATAATATCATCATAAATAAAATTATAAGCATATTTTACCCTCATAAGGACGTGGTTTTTTTTTTTTTGGGGGTATCTTATTACACATACATCCTTACCATATATACTAATTTTACATATACTTTCAAATAGTTACATATTTTACCACTAATCAAGAGTTTCATATCATATATTAAGGAAGATACACCTAAATATATGGAGACGGAGATATTCATGTATCTCAGATACATGAAAATCACACTAGATACACACAAGATACATGTTTTTGGGATACAAGATACATAGAAGAGTGGCGAACGAGATAGCAGGGAGGCGAACGAGATTTGTCTATATATCTCAGATACATGCAAATTCACTTGGATATAGTGTATCTAGAACAAATATTATACCAAATATTGACCTCATGTATCTCAAGATACATGTATCTAAATGCACTAAAATCTGATAAGATTCGTAATATTACAAATTAAAGTGTATATAAGCAATTAGCTGTCAAACTACTAAAATTTCGGTAAGTTTCCCTTTTTTCGTCTATAAAAAAATCTTTAATTTGGTATAGTTTATTCTTGCGGTTTGTGGAGTTAGGTTTCCATTCCCTTTCAACATCATTTATATATATTTAAATAATAAATGAGCTGAGGCTAAGAAATAAAATATATACATGTTCAAGGCTAACACCCTTGACTAATTGTTATAAAATAATTAGTCTTGGACAGTTTATTTGTGAAAATGTATGTATGCCAAAAATGGACCGCCCCTTAAATCGGGTCAAGTTATTCACTACCATCAAATTATTTTTACATTTTATTTAGGCTTAAGTCATATGTGGCCCCTTAAAATTGTCCGTATAATTAATTTAGACACATCAACAAATCTTGTTTCTTATTAGACACTCCAACCTTAAAAATTAAATACTTATTGAACATTTTCTGACACTTAGTCAAAAGAGAAACTGCGTGTAATACACATGCATATGATATGGTAAAAATAGCAAATCAAATGAAGACACGTGGCATTTTAATTTAAAATAATTATAAAAATGAATTTTAAATATAAACAAGTCAAAATCTTAAAAGAAAAGACTTTAAACTTAAAAAAAAAAACCTAAAAAAAGGAAAGAAATTATACACCCCGTCACCCACGCCCGCACCCCACCGCAAGCCTCTCCCTTTCTTCTCTTTCTCTAACAGTTCCACCATTGTTAATTCTCCATTTAGAAAAATTAGAGGTTTTAACATATATTACGTATGAATTTGCCATTTTTTTATGCCTTCCTTCTTATTTCCATTTAAATTGATAGTGTTTTCTTAAAAGATCCATTCTTCATTTGTTTATTTTGATTTCAAATTTGTTTTTTGTTTTTTCTGTTTCTACTTCGATTTGTGAGGAAGAAGGGGTGTGGGTCAAGGTGGTGTGTGGTGGGAGAGAGAAAATATTTGAATAATGATCTTCATTTTTTCCGGCAAAGAAAATGTATATGGTTTCCATTTTTTCCGGCAAAGAAGACATCTCCATTTTTCCGATAAAAGATTGTGCATGGTGATCTCCATTTTTTTCCAGAAAAAAGATACGGAAGTAGACAATGATAAAAAAATAAAAAAAAAAGCAGGAAATTTGTAAAAAAAAAAAATGGCCATGTATTTGTGAAGAAAAGTGGTTGCAGCATGTGTATGGTCTTGAAAGAGAAGAAAAATAAAAAAGATTGTTATTGTTAAAAAAAAAAATGAGAAAAAAAAAGAAAAGATTGAAAAGGAAATGGGAAAATGTTAAAATATTAATTTCACGCGCTCATCAACTTTTTGTGCCACGTCTGCAAAAAGTGTCTAAATGATTTAAATTCGAGTGGGTAGAGGTGTTTAATAGGTACTAGTCCTAGTTAATGTGTCTAAATGAATTATGCGGACAACTTTAAGAGGCTGTAGATGACTTAAGCCTTTTATTTATATATAGTAATTTTTCATGTTTCGCCAAGGCATTAGATAGGTTATAGGTGTATTGGAAATGCTAAAGTGATTTGCTTTCCAAAATAGGAATAGTCGTTAACTGATGAATAGAGTGGAAGAAAAAAGAGATAAACAGTTATGGAAGAATGATTTGACTAGACTCAAAAGACACAAAAGTACTTCACAAATGGTTCACTTGTACTTATGTAACACATAGTTTCCCACATGTTATGGTCGGGACCTACGATTGGAGGAAATTGATCATGTAAACACAATTGGACAAAAGAGAAAACATGAATTGATCCTCCACAAATAGAAAAAGAGTAGAATCCCAAAAGATCCAAATGGTACGTAGCAACAATCAGCAGGCCCTAGCAATAATACTACTCTATGAGAAGCTGTAAGTTCAAAGCTGAGATGGACCATCATGGACGGGCCATCAATACAACCAATTTTCATTATATGAACCACGGCATTCCAATTGACTTGATTTTTGGTTTCACCATCCAAGTGAAGAGCAAGCATATATGACAGTTCACACGCTCACACATGCTCATGAAATTAGATAAAAGGTCGTGAGGGTGAATTGTTAGAATGTATGCGTTCACCAGTGATCACTGCACCAGGTCTCCAGATAGAATAATAGTGCGAAAAATAAATAGCTCAAAGTAGATCAGGCACAAGAATTTTACGTGGAAACTCCCTTGCTCAAGGAAGGTGAAAACCACGACCTGTACTCACAGGATTTCAACCCAAACTCTATTTCACTCAAACGGAGCAAAGTTTCAGATTACAAACTCTTGTCATCTAAGAATTAAAACTCTTTAATCCCTTCCCCCTAACTGTAGCAACTCTACTACAAAGGAAACTAAGCAATAACTTTATCGCCCACTAAACTAACTAACTCTAGTTGATCGAGACTTTAATAACCCAACAAGGCTAACTCTAGCCACCAACTCAGATCTCGAAGATAAGAGCTAAACAAGCAGCAACTCTGTTGCACCCAAACATCAACTAACTCTAATTGACACTTATAGGCAACTTTACCCAAAAGAACATCAAAACAATGATGTTAAAAGGCTTGACTAACACATAGATGATTCGACCAACTAACTCTAGTTAATCCGACTCAACCTAAAGACATAGAAAAGCAACCGATCTACTATCCTTTATAACTTAGGAGTAAATTTACAATATAAGAACATAAGACACAAAGCTCAAAATACAACAAAGACGCTTCAGCACTCCATCAGGTCCCTTGTTGAGCATGAGCAGTGTTCTTCCTTGAAGATGACATTTTCTTTGTGAGCTTATGAATTTTCAAAAATTCAAAACTTTGTTTGCCAAATCTTGGGTTTGTATTTGGAGAAGAGACTATTATCAAATGGACACAAACCCTTGGGACAAATCCATTGGCTGAGAGCCTACTACTCTAAAAAGTCGTGCACCAACCATGTCAGATTTGACAGTTTTTAGACAGTTGTCTTTTGTCCTTTTCATGTACGTGGTCTTTCCTCAACCAGATCCCTTGTTAGATCCAAAAGTTTGTTAAATCATCAAAACTTCAAATCAACTTAAAATAACAATTTCCCCCTTTTTGATGATGACAAACTAATATCCAACCACTTCAACTTTGGTCCCTTGGTTTCGTTCATTCCCCCTATTATCAGCCCCAATGCCAGAAGACTGAATCTTTACTGGATCTGGTCCCTTGTTAGATCCTGAAGTTTATTAAATCATCAAAACTTAACATCAACTCCAAAATAACATTTTTCCCTTTTTGATGATGACAAACTTGTTCAACTTCTTCCCCATTTCACTAGTTCCCCCTATCAGCATGAATCTTTAGGTAACTTGCATTAGTTCCCTTGTTTCATCATTTCCGAAGTTTGTTAAATCATCAAAACTTCACATCATCAACAAAATAACATTTTTCTTTTTTTGATGATGACAAACTTATTCAACTTTTTCCCCCTTTCACCAGTTCCCCCTATCGATAATATCCTCTTTAAGTAACTAACATTGATCTCATACCTTAACAATTTTCCCTCTTTTGACATCATATAAAGGGTTAAAGCACTAAACAAGTTGACAGAAATGAAGTTCAAGAAAATTCATGTCCACTTAGACAACACTGAGCATGAGTAAAAATACATAAATTAATTAGACAAGTCAGAAGAAACAAGGCCCTTTTCACTCATACACAAAAGACTAGCAATCAAAACATTGCACATATTATTACGAATGAGAACCATGATGATACCCACTGAGTTTTAACATAAAAACAGGGACGGGGACTGACACAAGACTTTAGGAAGAGGAAGGGGCTTAGGAACAAGGGATTGAAAGAGTAGGGTAAGGAGAACATTTGCCTCAGCACAGTTCAGAAGTCTCTCTTGAAGTTCAGCATTCTTTGTTGCCCGAGCTTCATGTTAAACCTTCAGGGTTGCCAGTTCTTCTCTGCTTTCAGAAGCTGAGTCTTCAGGAAAATTATTTCAGTATCCATGTTAGCAAGAGCAATTGGCATAGCTTCCAACGTAAGCTTGAGTTTCTCATGTTCCACCAACAGCAGAGACATATTACTTATGTTCCACAATCTTCCCTTCCACACATTCACATTCCAAGTTAGAAGGTACCCATATCTCATATCATATTTACCATCCTTAACAGATATGATCTTGTGCATGTATTCTCGCATTATGACAGAAAGATTGGTAAACTCAAACTTACTCAAGGCCTCTAAGATTAACAGATCAATAGCTGAGGAACCATTTCATTTTTTGATCTAAGCAAACAACGCCTTATTAACAAACTCAAAGAACAATTGATATTCCCTTTTAAGATGCTTCTTAGGAATACTTGTACCACTGAGATTTTGGAGTTTGCTGATTTCCTGAGTAAACTATTGTAAAACAGATCCTCCAGCAATCAACCCGGTCCCTTTCCTTGACATATTCAGAATGTCTCCCGAAATTTCCTCATTCAGATGGAAGGGATAGTTGCCTACCTAAGTATTTAGAATCCCATCGGTAACAACCATGTTGTAATAGAAATTCCTCACTTCTGACTCATGCAACACATGTAAGTGACTTTCAAACAAATGGGTCCCACTCTAAATCTCTACATTATCAACCAGACTCCTCATGCCTGATTTTGTTTTTCATTTCAAGGTCAGACACCCTCTCATTCGAAATACTTTGAGTTCTCAGAATATCAACCCTTTCCTTTTTGGACATTATCTTTTCTATCTTCTTCTTTTTGCTTGCTAAACCTAGTTCCTCTTCACACTTAAGAATTTCTTCATCAGAAAATTCTCTAGTAGGAACAAAGGGTTTAGACATTTTGAAGTGTTTTTAAGAGAGGTGAAAAGAGTGTATTGAAAATTTCTGATTTTTGGAAGGGGATTTGAATTTTCTGGGGAGATTGAAAGATATATAGAGTATAAAGGAAGTGAAGGGTGTATCAGGTGAAAAGAAGTGTTATTTGGTATTCAAATGATGGGACAATGGTCAGATTCCTAGATGATATACACGTGGCAATTTCAACGGTTCTCGTGCATAATTCAAAATGCAGTGTTAAGAGGGCTAACCTTTGAAAACGGACAGGGTCCCTCTTTGTAGTTTGAATGTAATTGCCTAGATCTGTCCTGACCTCCCTTTTCCTTCAACAGTTCTACCATGTGTGTATACCTATGAAAAGGTATAAGACTGAATTTGCTAAAACATACATAACTGAAAGACAAGGATACCTGCTCCCTTTGTAAAGTCATGAGAGGGTTAATTACTTCAGGCAGGATCCATTCAGTCAAGTTTTCCGCATCCCCAACTTTAATTTTTTATCTGGACCAGGTCCCTCGTCAGAGCTTTTGTGAAGATATTAGTGATTTGATCTATGGTCTTACAAAATTACAAACTGATATTTCTTTTCTCAACATTATCCCTCAGAAAATGATGTCTCACATCAATACACTTAGTCCTTTTATGATGGACTGAGTTCTTAGTCATAGTGAGAGCACTCATGTTATCACACAAGAGATGGATAGTCTAAGTAACCACTCTAAGAACTTCAATTTGTTGTTTGATCCATAGGAGTTGAGCACACCAACCTGCATCTGCTACATACTCTGCCTGAGTTGTTGAAAGAGCAACCAAATCTTTCATTTTAGTTCCCCATGAAATGATAAATGAACCTAGAAAATGAGCAATTCTTCTAGTACTCTTTCTATCAACTTGATACCCTACGTAATCAGCATCAACATATTCCTCCAAATAAAAAAAATCTCCTGATGGACAGAATAAAACTAGGTTCCATGTCTTCTTCAAATGTCTCAGGATTCTCTTAGCAGCCTTCAAATGTGATTCCTTCAGACAACTCAAAATCTTGCATTAATCCCAACACTTTAGAAGTTTTCTTGATCTCAAAGGTTGCTCCAAAAATGATACCATTGATCTATACTTGAATAATCAGCAATTCCTTTCCTTGTGATTTCAAAATGAGGGTTTTGTCAATTTTACCTCTTTTGAAACCATTGTCGAAAAGGAACTTGGACAACCTGTCAACTGGTCGGGGAACCAAGTGTCATGCTTTGCTTCTTTCAAACTGATGCAATTTTGTATTCCTTGCTAGCTGCTGAGCTTGATTAGCTTCTTCCTTCTCACCTTCAGAATCTGCATTATCAGTTAAAAATGCATCATCTTTGTTCAGCATTGTCTACCAGACCATGTCCCTCATCAGGTTCATTATCTGCATCAGCTTCTTTGGAATTGTTGGATTCCTGAGGAGGATGTTCTTTAGCAAGTCCACCGTTTAGACCGTCTCTCTTAATCGGAAGCAGCTTTTCAATTCTCAGAATCTTCTTTATTTTGAAACTTTTCAATTCTTCCAGACTCATCAAAAATTATATGAACACTTTCTTCAATGCACAATTTTTTTATACACCCGATAAGCCTTGCTAAAGCAAGAATATCCCACAAATACTCTTTCATCATTATTGGGATCAAACTTCTCAATATCATCCTTCTCATTCCTTAGAACAAAACATTTACAATCAAAAGCCTTTAGATAACTCAATTTAGCCTTTCTATTGTTTAGCAGTTCATAAGGAGTTTTGTTGAAGACTAACCTGATTAGACACATGTTGGTCACATAGAAGCATAGTCCAAGTTAACCTTGAGAAGTCATCCACGATCACAAAAATATACTTCCTTCCTTCTCTGCTCTAAATCTTCACAAGACCATACAGATACATATGGAGCAGCTCAAGAGGTCTGATGATTCTCACTTGCTTCTTCTATTTGAATGATAAGCTGGTTTGCTTCCCCTTAACATGAGTATCACAAGCTTTGGCATCTTCAAATTTTACCTTTGGTAGACTATGAACCAGGTCCCTTGACACGAGTTTGTTTAGTAGAGTAGCACTCACACGACCAAGTCTCATATGTCATAGATCAATATTTTTACCTTGGGCACTAAGGAAAGTGATAGTGTTACTACGAGCAGTGTTTAGATCAACAGTATACATGTTCTTGCATCTATTTTCTGTCAAAATCACCATCTGAGTGATCAAGTTGTGACTACACATTTATCTGATAAGAACTTAACTCCATTTCCTTTATCACAGATCTGTGAAACACTTAGAAGATTGTACTTCAACTCATTGACATAGTACACAACTTCAATATAGTGTTCCACAGACTTTCAAGTCCTGCCTACACCAAGAATATAACATTTCTTGCCATTTCCATAAGAGATACCTCCACCTTGAAGTGCCTTGAGAGAGAGAAAGTTTTTAGTTTTCCCAGTCATGTGCTTTGAGAATTCACTATACATGAACCAACACTGACTGATGCTACCTCCTCTCACTTGTATAGCAAATCACTTGTTAGCCTTGGGAACCCATTTGAGATGGAGTTCCCAGTAAGCAGATAACAGATTGATAAGAAAATCTTTTGTCCAGTAAAGCAAATTGGTTTTCTTCAACTTAGGACCAGAAGCACGACCAGGTCCCTACTTCTGTCTGTTTCTCTGTTTGAAATAGTTTGAAAAACTTTCTTCATGTTTTTTCCCGACAAGACAATCTTTCTTAAGATGTCCATTTTGACCACAATGCACACATAGTAAATTATCAGCAACAGAAACATATATTGCTGTGCGGATTGGATGGGGAATCTATTTTCTCATAACCTAGCCCTCCTCTACTGTTGTTATCTTGACTGATTAAATTTGTAAGCATTTTAGAGGAAGTAGTCCATTTGAGGGATTTGTTCAGTTCCTCTTTTACACGAATCAGGTCCCTCTCTAACACAAGATTTTTTCTAGAGCCAATTGCATCTTCATTTCAGAAGTGCACAACTTATTTTCAAGCTCAAGCTGCAAGTTGCTTGCCTCATTCTTTCCTTTAGAAACGGTTGTAGTCACCATTTTTATCTTTTCCTTCAGTTCTAGATTTTCAACTTCTAGAACAACTATTTATTTTTCAATATCAAATATTTGGGTAACCAGAACAATTTTTCCATCTTGAAAGATGTCTAGGCTATTGTTCAAGAAATCCTTCTCAGTGATTAGCTCACTGATCGAATCAATTAGTACAACAACTAGCTTTCTCAATTTTCTAATGAAAAAGATATTCACATTTTGCTTGAAGTCAAATAGGGTTACCTCTTCATTAGCATCTTCATCATCTGACTTTGCCATGAAAGCAAACATAGAGTCAAAAAAAAATTCGTCATCTTTTACTACAAGCATGGAAGCACCATCAGGGTGTTCAGATTTGTCTGAATCACTTATGGAATTTCCTAAGACAGCTAGAACTTTCTTTATCACACAATAATCAATTGTTCTTCTACTTGACCTGTCAGCGACCTGGTCCCTTCTTTTATCTGTGTCTCCTCATTTTAGAGTATCAGTCATATAGACATTTCCAGGCCATTCAGATTCATCTGAGTTGTTTGACGGATTTTTCCAAAGATCTAGATTTCTCTTTCCTTTAGATTCAGCCGCTGCACTTCCTCCCGACCTGTCAGTAATCGAATCCCACCTTTTTTATTTACATTTAAGAATGAGACTGTCCTTTCTTCGGTGCATCTCATGAACTTGAAGATGTTCAAATAGAGCATCCAGCGTCAGTAATTCAGGATCCCTTGTCTCATAGACAATATCAACTTCATCCGTCCAAGATCTCGAAAGAATCTCTAGTATCTTAGTGACCTGCTTGCACGCAGGGACATGTTCTTTCAGGTTCATAAGCTCGTTTGTAATGATGGAGAATCTAGTACACATTTCATGAATAAATTCACCTTCTTTTATGGAGAAGCTTTCAAACATAGTAATGAAGAGATCTAGCTTAGATTTTTTTTGTTTGCTCAGTACCTTCGTACACTGTTCTCAACCGATTCCAGATTTCCTTGGCTGATTCACAAGACGAAATTAGATCATATTCATTTTCTCCAATGCCACACATTATTAGCTTCCTGGCTTTGTGATTTTTCTCAACTTTTCTTTTGTCGAAGTCATTATATTGCTGTCAAGTTTTGGGAACGACCCTTGTGACATCCATATCTTTTACTTCTATAGTTGGCACATAGAGACCTTCATAAATAACATCTCATAGCTCAATGTCTTCAGCCATGAGATAGTCATACATGTGAATATTCCACCATCTATAGAACTGACCGTCAAAAAGAGGTGGCCTTGTAGGAGACTGACTTTTTTGCAAGGTTAGTGGAGTTGCCATTCTTCCCAGGAATCTCTCTCTTGGTGTTAACCAGATAGAGAGCCCAGGCTCTGATACCAATTGTTAGAATGTATGCGTTCACCAGTGATCACTGGACCAGGTCCCCAAACAGAATAATAGTGCGAAAAATAAATAGCTCAAAGTAGATCAGACACAAGGATTTTACGTGGAAACCCCCTTGCTCAAGGGAGGTGAAAACCACGACCTTTACTCACAGTATTTTAACTCAAACTCCATTTCACTCAAACGGAGCAAAGTTTCAGATTACAAACTCTTGCAACCTAGGAATTAAAACTCTTTAATCCATTCCCCCTCACTGTAGAAACTCTACTACAAAGGAAACTAGTAAGCAATAACTCGATTGCCCACTAAACTAACTAGCTCTAGTTGATCGAGACTTTAAGAACCCAACAAGGCTAACTCTAGCCACCAACTCAGATTTCGAAGATAAGAGTTAAACAAGCAGCAACTCTGCTGCACCCAAACATCAACTAACTCTAGTTGACACTCCTAGGCAACTCTACCCAAGAGAACATCAAAACAATGATGTAAAAAGGCTTGAATAAAACATAGATGATTCAACTAACTAACTCTAGTTAATCTGACTCAACCTCAAGACTTAGACAAACAACCGATCTTCTATCCTTTATAACTTAGGAGTAGATTTACAATATAAGAATATAAGACACAAAGCTCAAAATACAACAAAGACGCTTCAGCACTCCATCAGGTCCCTTGTTGAGCATGAGCAGTGTTCTTCCTTGAAGATAGTCTTTTCTTTGTGAGCTTATGAATTTTCAGAAATTCAAAACTTTGTTTTCCAAATCTTGGGTTTGTGTTTGGAGAAGAGACTATTATCAAATTGACACAAACCCTTGGGACAAATCCATTGGTTGAGAGTCTGCTACTCTAAAAAGTCGTGCACTAACCATGTCAGATTTGACAGCTTTTAGACAGTTGTCTTTTGTCCTTTTCATGTACACAGTCTTTCCTCAACCACGTCCCTTGTTAGATCCAAAAGTTTGTTAAATCATCAAAACTTCAAATCAATTTAAAATAACATGAATAATACTTAAATCATATGTTTGGAAGGTTATGTAGACGTTTATAAGAGGGGGGAAGTAGTTTAAAACAAATTTGAATTGTTTAAGGGAAGACAACGACTTTATTCTTTAGACGCGAAAACATCTTCAAACACTCATAATTCTCAATGTATAAATTAGCCATGAAATAAAATATCAAATTAAAGTTGTTGAAGTAGTCTAGTGTCACGATTCAATTTACCTAAGCCACAATAACACTAAGACACCAACAAACATAAATCAATTCCATTATTAAAAGAGAAATATATTTAAATATTTGTGTTAGCCATAAGTCATAGAAAAGATATCATACGTTAACAGTGCAAAAAGTAATAGGAAACTTCCAAGAGCTAGTGATATGAGTCAAAAGCTTACAAACTCAATAAAATACACAAATCTACATTCGAAATACACTATCGGAATGTAATAGCACAATAGTAAAAGATAAAGAGTAGAATTCGAATAAGCCAAGTAGCTTAACTTGATATTTCCAAAAAGTGCAATAAGTATAGTATAAGGTCATCAATCCATGAGTACTCCATAAGTATTATTAGACGATCCAGACAAGTAAATCAACTTGCGTATATCATAGTAATTTATGCATAGATATAACATATGAAATAATAATAGTATTCGTAGATAAGAGAGTCAATAAATCAAATACATATGGTATTAATTAACTCTCTCCGACTTGCCTCATAACGAGTGCTCTCAATACGAGAACGGGTACATTACTTGAGGTGCCTGGAGCAGTGATCCTAGGGCGGTTGAATCCACACACAACTAAAAAGATAGTAAAAAAATCGACCTCTGAAAGTCGATAATATTTCAGGAGTCAATTTTTTATTTATTTACTTTTAACATAACCGATATACAAAGTTAGATCATTTTAGTATCAAATATGGAGAAATATAAATCGGCATCCAAAAGTCTGTTTATTTAATAATAAAGAACCGACGTTGATTTTATTGCGAAAAGATAGATTTGAAGAGTATAAATAAAAATATTCATTGTCTTAAACCAATAAGCATTAATGGTCTAGTGATAAAAATATATCCGGTCATGGTAAATATGCATTTTTAAAAGAAAAAATTACATAATTAGGCAAATATGTGATTTGTATTTACAATACATCATTGTAGTTTGAAAGAATTACACTTTGCAGCTATAGTTAGGAATTTGTTGATATTTTCTCTCTCCTCTTTCTCTCTATCATCTCTCCCTCGACTCTCTCCTAGTCATACCCCATGTGTCTCTCTCTCTCGCCTCTTTCTGCCTCCCCTCTCTCTCAATACAAATACAAATTAAACAATTAATTATACAAATTAAATAATAACAATCAACTATACAAATATAGATGATAAGTGTCAACTATACAGATCATCCCCAGTGATACAAAATACAAATACATATGTAATTCAGTGATACAACATTGGTACAAATGATAAATATCAATTATACAAATACAAATGTTGAATTTGACACTACAAAAATACAATTGTATTTTAATATAAATTGTATTCGGTAATACAATTTAAACAACATTGATCCAAGTGATAACAATCAATTATACAAATACAAATATTGAACTTGATACAACATTGATACAATTGTATTCACTGATATAATTTATTCATTGATACAAATTATATTTGGATATAACTTATATTCGTTAATACAATTATATTCATTGATATATGTACATACTAGTTACATATATACATTATCCAACAAATATACAAATACAATCATTGATACGTAGACGTACTAGTTGCATATATACAATTATCCAATAGATATACTAAAATAATTTGTCTCTCTCCTCTCTATGCCCTCTCTCTCCCGCTCACTTCTCTCCTCCCTTTCCCAATCTTGCTCGCCTTACTCCTTTTCTAACATGTAGCTACGAATCGTAAATAAGCAAACCATTGTTATTTTGCCTCATTATATTACAAGTCTTTGCTATTTTTGAATATTCCTCTTTTAAAATAAAAAAAGTTTGGCCCTTGGAATAATTTTTTTATTGAAAGTAGGAAAAACTACATAATTACACATACTTCACTACCATATATACTATTATTACCTATACTTTCAATATATTACGTATTTTACCACTTATTAAGAATTTACTACCATATATTGAGGAAAATACACTTAGATACATGTATCTATATGTATCTGGTGTGATTCTCATATATCTGGGATACCGGATACATAGGAGAGTGGCGAGCGAGATGAGAGAGAGGCGAGCGAGATTTGTTATGTATCTCAGATACATTCAAATCCACTTGGATACAATGTATCTAGAACAAAATTACACATATTTTTGACCTCACGCCCGAGCTGACCCTGCTGAACCATTTGCTACTAGCGCATGGCAGCCATACGCAATCAAGAACACAAACAAGTATATCTTAGCTTAAAATTAAGCCCTCGGCCGGCAAGGCCCCTGTCAACAGATCTATAAAAGAAACAGCTACTCCCAAGAGTTCATATAAAGAAATAGCCAACTAGCACAAAAGTCCTGATTGGGCCGTCGAGGCCACCATGATCTCTATACAAAAACTGAAAGCAGGTATATATCAAGACAATACATCAAACATCTAACAAGCTTCAGCAAACCAACAAACTAGGCCTGCATGGCCATAACGTAGCTATACACCCCACACACTAGTCTGCAAGCCTCTAAGAGTGGTAAAGATTGACGGGACAGGGCCCCAGCCTACCCATAAAAATATATACGACAAAAGCTAACAAACCTCTCAACTCTGGCAGCTTCGGAGGAAAGGGGCTAGCCAACCAGATAGAAGTCAATCCTGCTGCTGAGGAGGTCTACTGGGTCGTCTGTCGGGACCTGCATGCATGAATGCAGCGCCCCCAGGCAATGGGGCGTCAGTACGAAATAATGTACCGAGTATGAAAGGCTATAGACTAAATGAACAAGTATCATAATATACCAAAAGCAATCAGGTAA
>JAJONR010032583.1:0-10001 GCA_029582245.1 Solanum etuberosum
ACCTGTATAGAAGGACGACTGCTTTATAATTATAAGAGCCGCCCACTAAGAATAAAGGCAGCTTTATCTTTCTTTCATCCTATCCATCCACTTGGATGAAGGATATGTAAAGTGTATGTAAATACTATCTATAAAAGGGGAAGGAGAGAATGATGAAAGTCATTCAATCCATTCAATCCTCAACCAATTTCAAAAATAACTCTCTAAAAAATAAATATTAACAATCAAAAATATGGAAAACGAAAGAACTATGGATCAGGAATCCAACATACAAAACAAGGTATGTCAATTCGTAAATATGTGTAGCTAAATCTAATATTCCTTGAAGATATTCGTTACTAACAATAGGAGAAATGTATAGTTACGAATTTAATAACAAAGATATACTCATAGGAATGCCATTTTTTTTGTATCTAACATTTCATCTAGTTCTACTATTTTTTGTACTATGTGCTTTTGCATTTTTACTCCGTTTTTGTCTATTTGTATTCCTAAGAATTCTATTTGTTTTTGCATTATTTCTGCTTTCTTTTTACTTAGACTAATTCCTGATATTTCTACAATATGTATGAATTTTTCTAGTAGTTTTATATGTTCTTCTTGTGTTCTAGAGTATAACAGTATGTCGTCTATGTATACTATACAGTTTTCTAGCTGATTGAAGTAGCTATCCATAAAGTGTTGGTACCTACCTGGTGCGTTTTTATATCCAAATGGTAATACATTCCATTCATAAAATCCTTGTGGTACTGTGAAAGCTGTTAATTTTTTAGATTCTTCTTCTAATTTTAGGTGATAGAATCCTGATTTACAATCAAATTTACTAAAGTAGTTGTATCCTTGTATTTGTCTTAGTTTTAGTATTTTATTTGGTATTGGGTAATTATATGTTTTTGTTTTCGCATTTAGATTTCTATAGTCTATTACCATTCTACCCAGAACAACTACCCATCGAGGTCCGGTGGAGGTGATCGTTCTCAGTTTCTATAGAAGTTCTCCAGTCTGACTTCATCTAGTAATCCGACAAAAAATTCAATAAGGATAAGGTGTCTAACCCTAGTCCTCAAGGTAGTTCTTGTCATGATCCAAAAGCCGAGGTCATGATGGCACACACCCCGAGAACCCAATTTGGTGTGTAAGCCTAAATAAAATAAGTAACTTATATAAGACTCCCAAAGGGAAATCAGGCCACAACCAAAGAGAAATGAAGAACAACAAAGAAATTTTGTAAATCTGGTATCATAAGCATAAATAGCATCTACTATATTTCAAGAATCTGGAATACATCTTAAGTATTCGAAATGAAATTAAAGACGGTAAAAGATAGATGGGACAAATGACAATCCGAAAAGAAAATCTCACAACAACTCCGAATGAGGAGAAATCACTAGATCTGATCAACCACTATGAAGATCTCCATTACTAGGATCTGCATCAAAATATAACAGAAGTAGGGGTGAGTACAATACACATGTACTAGTAGGTTAGACCGACTGAGCATAAGCAACTAAAAAGACTTAAGAAATATACTATGAGGCATTTTCAGCTACACATAAAAATGTATCACTCTGGTATCAGTACCACCAAATTATATAATAATGGCGTGAATAAATTAAACACATAAGGATACATGTAATACTCAAATCAACAGATAAACAAGTTACACAACGCAGCAAAATTGGCCAATGCAATGCAATGAGATGATGAAAACATGTGGTGGAATCAAGGTTGTCGCACAACCTGTCGTATACACCTCGCTGAGCATTAGCTTCTATACAAGGACCCATGGGGTACTCGAAGTCCATATACCAATCTCGAAATCTCAATATCTCATCAACTTGCTACCTAGCTCGTGGTCAAGGATAAATCTAAGGTGTCTCATTTTCTTTCTCAAAAATAATATTTCCCCACTTCCTCATATACCTGTGAACCATGATATGTTGAATGAGGATGAATGCATCACAATACATACAACAAACGGCATAATCAATTACTCCATACTTTGAATAGCATAAATCCCCCAAACTCAACAAATCTTGAACACGTCCTCATATGATAGGGGTAGTAAAAGAAATAATTTGAAAAGAATTTATTTCATTTAAAGATGATCAAATATCAATTCAAGCCCCTATCTCGAGCATCTCAATTTCAAGTATAAAAATAGGTCACACACTCCCTCGACCAAATGATCACCAAAATGATCCCTAACTATCAAGAATGGAAAGAGCTCATCAAAAGGAGCCCAACAATACCCATATTGATAGGATTAGAAACCAGGGGTAAAATATTCCAAAAATTTCTTTAGAAATCAGAAGGCTAAAATCAGATTATTATTTTTTAGAAAAAACACAATTTACAACCAAAGAGGAACTTGTGGTTGAAAACCCCATTAAAATAGATCAAGAAACGAACTCAATTCATAAAAATACAATTTTTCCAATTTAGGGGATAAACCCCAAAACCCACATTGAAATCAAGATTTAAAGATGTTTTCGGAAGATAAAAGTTCAAGGGATCAACAAAGAATTGGAAGGAAAAGTTTACCCACATAATTTTTCATAAATATTCCCCCAGGAATCGCCTCCCCAAAGCTCCAAATGATTGAAAATGGTGGAAATGGGAAGAATACAGAATTTAGGTTCTCTTCCGGTAAAAATTGGTCATCGTAATTGTAACGCCCTAATTTTTTGAAACATCTAAATTAACTCGTACCTTCGTGGAAAGGCAAAGAGGGTGAGTAATAAATTAAGAATGATGTGGTATGTCATAATTTAAGTGTTCAAGGGTTGTATCTCAAGTTTTGAAGTTAGGTAGGTGGCAAAATAAAAGTTGGCGAAAGTTATCGTAAGTTCCTTTTTAAAGATTTCTCTGAAATTTAGGTCAAATGTCTCGGAGGTTTTCTCCCAATATATAAAAATTTATGGGGGCTCCAACATAATAAATCGAATATCTACGAGTCTAGTTTCCAACGCATCAAACCGTTTGTTCATACGACTTCAGAATAGAGAGATATTTGCATTTTTGCGAGACTACGCAAGCAGGGACGTGAGGTGGGGCCCTAGGTCAGTGGAACTTTATATATATCTTCTTCTTCGACTTTTTCTTCATTTTTTGAGTTAGGAACCAGAAAACTTAGGAAACCCATTTCTAGGATCAACCAAATTATAGATTTTCTTGACTGAAGTCCTTGACGAAAGTTGTTCTACGCGTTGAGCTTGTCATCATGGTATAATTTATTTTATCGATTTCATAGCATATCATACTTTGGTGTTGGACAGAAAGGGTTTGGACATATTTTAAGGATTTGAGGTGTATTACGAACTTAAGATTAAGGTAAGACCCTTCCTTCATCGACTCTAGCTTTGATAAGCCACAAATAGCAATTTGTGACGGAAATACATATTTTTATCGGATTATCGTGGAATCTTCTATTCTTGTGTGTTGATTATGGTCCTGCCTTGTTGTAGTAGCGAGGGAAGCTGTGAGTAAAAGTCGTTAGGCCAGGTGAATTCAGCGAAAAAGATATGTTAAGGTTATTCCGTTATTACGACAGGTTTCCTTAAAGCTTAGGAGCAACGTAATTGGGTTATTATCGTTGTTATACTTGTAGCCATTATTGTTGATTGTTGGGTACTCGAGTGGATATAATCCTCCCTTGTCGGAATTCTTATTCAGTTAGTAGCGTCCCTATGTTGGACACGACTTAGAGGTTATTTGTATAGGTTGCTTATAACTAAATTGCTCGCTTTTAGCTATTGGATTGTTATTGTTGCCCTTGGGGCTATTGTGGTTAGCTGCAGGAAAGTGATCTATGCCTAGAAGGGCTATGTTCTGCCTACGAGGCTATATTGATGCCTAAAATGTCTATGAGTTGCCTACGGGGCTATATTGACGCCTAGAAGGGCTTTGAGGTGCCCACGGGGATATATTGATGCATAAGAGAGCTATGTGTTGCCTACGGGGCTATAATATTGCCTAAGAGGGTTATGTGACTACATACAGGGCTAGGGGACTATCGATAGGGGTATATAGACTGATTGGCACCTTCTGGGCTTATGGGGCCTGAGTTTTGGCATTAAGAGCCAGTTGCGCCCCTTGAGTTTGGGGCGTAACAAACTTGGTATCAGAGCAACGGCGTATCCTAGGGAGTCTGCAAGCCGTGTCTAGTAGATTCTTGTTTATATATGTGTTGTGCACCACATTCGATAAGCAAGAAGCTACCGGGCATGTTAGAATGACTATCTTTCTTTTCCTCACCTCGTGCTATAGAGCGGTGTCTTAAGGGTGAGGTTTCTGGCTTATAATTGATATTTGTATGCAAATAGAGATGGCTGACACCAGACAAACCACAGCTAGCCAGGGGCTAGATACAGCTGCAAGCGAGGGTACCGGCAAGGTACCACAGGTGGAGGTAGCCCATTGTGAGACCCAGGGGGAGACATCTTCTCAGCCCCCTATAGCTTCTCCACCGCTTCAGGAGCCTCCGAGGGCTACAGGACCCCCGACACCACTAGCAGTACCACATCTAGTTCCTCCTATTCCATCTGATCAGGATTTCAAGAGTGCAGTATGTATGTTAGCACAGTTAGTAGCTGCACAGCGCCAGCCAATTGTGCCAGATGTTGCCGGACCTTCTGAAGGGCCCGGAAGTTTGAGAGTTTGTGAATTTCTTACCTTAAATTCTACATATTTTACAGGGACAGATCTCAGAGAGGAACCTCAGCACTTTGTTGATCAGCTTCATAGGGTATTCAGAGTCATGCATGCCTCATCGACTGAGTCAGTTGAGTTAGCAGCATTTCGGTTGCGTGATGTTGCAGTATTGTGGTACGAAAGTTGGGAGAGATCTAGGGGAAAAGATGCATCTCTACCCAGTTGGGATAGCTTTACATAAGCTTTCATAGATCACTATTTTCCTTGAAAGATTAGGGATGGCCGGGTGGACCAGTTTCTAAACCTCCGACAGGGCAGCATAAGTGTCCGAGAGTACGGGTTGAGATTTGATTCATTGGCTAGATATGCACAAGCATTTGTTGATACGATGCATGACAGGGTGCGTAGATTTGTGGGAGGGCTTGACTCGGACTATATCGACGCTTGTTCTACCGCTGCACTAAATGATAATATGGATATTTCGCAAATTTAGGCCTTTGCACAAGGCATAGAGGATCGCCGACATCTATAGTATATGAGTGAGAGGGTCGAAAGAGAGAGACAGAAGAGGGCTAGGCCCGCTGGTTCACAGGGAGATTTTCAGGGTGGTCCCAGACCCTGATATTCTAGTAGGCCACCTAGACCTCCATCACAGCAGTTCCAGGGTAGTAGATTTGATCATCAGGGGCAGTCAGGCCCAGGTGAGGGTTCACGAGCATCAGTCTCTCAGCAGCAGAAGGGTTCAGGCCTGGCTAGGACAGCCCATCGCATTGCGCTACTTGCGGTAGGATGCATTTTGGGAGGTGCAGGTAGGGTTCCACAAGTTTTTATTCTTGTGGACAGGAGGGGCATGGGTGGAGGAACTTCCCGACCATAGGTCAGGGTGGTATAGGTCAGTCGACCGGGTTAGTAGTAGGTTCCTCCTCATCAGCACAGTCTACATGGCGTGGACCCCAGAATTCAGCAAGTAGAGGTAGAGGCGGAGGCAGAGAGGGAGCATCTAGTTTTGGTCGTGGCCAGAACCGTACATATTCATTAGCCAGCCGACAGGACACAGAGTCATCACCAGATGTTGTGACAGGTGCATTGATTATTTTCTCCCATTGTGTTTATGCTTTGATAGATCCTCGATCTACTCTGTCTTATGTTACTCCATTTATTGCAGGGAAGTTATGTATAGTAGCAGAGTCATTAGATCGACCCTTTATTGTATCTACACCAGTGGGTGAGTCTATTATTGCCAGGAGAGTCTATCAAGGTTGCACGGTAAAAGTATCGACCGTCAGACCTCTGTAGACCTGGTAGAGTAGAGATGGTTGATTTCGACGTTAGCATCTTGTTATGCTAATGTTGAGTGCCGGACAAAGATTGTTAGATTCCACTTTCCAGGAGAGGTAGTTCGGGAATGGAAAGGCGATACAGCAACGCTGAAAGGTAGGTTTATTTCCTATCTTAAGGCGAGTAGGATGATTACTAAGGGTTGTATTTATCATCCTGTTCGCGTTCATAATATCGATGCAGAACCACCGACACTTCAGTCTAATCCGGTAGTTAATGAGTTTCTAGATATATTTCCAGACGAGCTTCCTGGTATCCCTCCAGAACGGAAAATTGATTTTGCTATCGATATGCTACCAGGTACACAACCCATATTTCTCCCTCCTTATAGAATTGCTTCTGCTGAGCTAAAGGAGTTGAGAGATCAGTTGAAAGACTTGCTGGATAAAGGCTTTATCAGGCCTAGTGCTTCACCATGTGGTGCGCCAGTGTTATTCGTGAGGAAGAAAGATGGCTCACTGAGAATGTGTATCAATTACCGACAGCTGAATAAGGTGACTATAAAGAATAAGTATCCCATTCTGAGGATCGATGACTTGTTTGATCAGTTATAAGGTGTTGAGTGCTTCTCAAAGATTGATTTAAGATTAGGGTACCCCCCAGATATGAGTTCGGGAGAAAGACGTTCCAAAGACAGCTTTTAGAACCAGATATGGACACTTTGAGTTCTAGGTAATGTCTTTTGAATTAACTAATGCCCCAGCAGTGTTCATGGACCGGATGAATAGTATAATCAAGCCGTATCTAGACTTGTTTGTCATTGTATTTATTGATGATATATTGGTGTATTCACGTTCAAAACTGGGCATGCAAATCACCTACGAGCAGTCCTTCAGGTTCTTCAAGACCGAGAACTTTATGCAAAATTTTCTAAGTGTGAGTTTTGGTTGGAATCTGTAGCTTTCTTAGGCCATATTGTATCAGATGCAGGCATTACGGTTGATACACAAAAGATTGAGGCCGTAAAGACTTGGCCCAGACCCATGACTCCGACTGAGGTTCGTAGTTTCTTAGGGTTAGCTGGGTACTACAGAAGGTTTGTAGATGGGTTTTCTTCACTTTCAGCACCCTTAACGAAGCTGACTTAAAAAGTAGCTAAGTTCCAGTGGACTGAGGCTTGCGATCATAGTTTCCAGGAGCTGAAGGACAGGTTGACATCAGCACCAGTTATAGCATTGCCAGAGGGTTCAGAAGGCTACGTGGTGTACTGTGATGCTTCTGGTGTTGGGTTGGGATGTGTTCTAATGTAACATGGTAAGGTTATCGCATATGCTTCAAGGCAGTTGAGGAAGCATGAGAAGAACTATCTGACCCACGATTTAGAGTTGGCTGCAGATGTGCATGTGTTAAAGATCTGGAGACACTATTTATATAGCGTTCATGTTGACATCTTCACAGATCATAAAAGACTTCAATATATCTTTAGACAGAAGGAGTTAAATTTACGACAGCGTCGATGGCTTGAGTTACTAAAGGACTATGACGTGGATATTTTATATCATCCAGGAAAGGCGACTGTGGTAGCCGATGCCCTCAGCCGAAGATCTATGGGTAGTTTATCCTATTTAGGTGTTGAGAAGCGTGAGCTAGCAGGAGAGTTTCATCAGTTATCTATCTTGGGAGTTAGATTGTTAGAGGCAGATGATAGTGGGGTCACAATTCAGGACACAGCCGTATCATCCCAAGTTGTAGAGGTAAAAGCACGACAACAGGAGGATTCTAGCTTAGAGCAACTCAGAGCCAAGGCTCAGGATCAGCAATCTTTAGCATTTGATATAGTAGGAGATGGAGTCCTCAGATAAGTGGTCAATTGTGTGTTCCGGATGTTGCAGGGCTTCGACATCAGATTATGGAAGAGGCACATCATTCCCATTATTCTATTCACCCTGTTTCGACAAAGATGTACCATGATATTAAGGAGATCTATTGGTGGCACGGGATGAAGAAGGACGTTGCTGAGTTTGTGGCACAGTGTCCTAACTACCAACAGGTGAAGGTTGAGCACCAAAAGCCTACTGGGCTAGTCCAGGAAATAGCCATTTCTTTGTGTAAGTGGGAAGCAATTAATATGGATTTTACTACAGGGTTACCTCGATCGCGTCGTAAGTTTGACTCTATTTGGATAATTGTTGACAAACTAACAAAATCAGCCCACTTCTTACCAGTCAGGGCTACTTTTACAGCTGAAGACTATGCAAGGCTCTATATTAGAGAGATTGTTAGGCTACACGGTGTCCCAGTATCTATTATCTCTGATAGAGGAGCACAATTTACTGCTATCTTCTGGAAGTCCTTCCAGAAAGGACTGGGGACACACGTTAATCTTAGTAAAACCTTTCACCCTTAGACAGATGGCCAGGATCTGCACACAATTTTGACACTCGAGGATATGTTATGGGCGTGTGCTCTTGACTTCAAGGGAAGTTGGGATGACCACTTGCCTCTTATTGAGTTCGCATACAATAATAGTTATCATTCCAGCATCGGGATGGCACCTTATGAGGCTTTGTATGGGTGAAAATATAGATCCCCCATTGGATGGTTCCAGGTAGGTGAGTCAGGGTTGATTGGACCCGATTTAGTACAGCAGACAGTGGAGTAGGTTAAGCTCATTCGGGAGAGGTTGCTAACAACTCAAAGCCGACAGAAGTCATACTCAGATGCGTGATGAAGGGACTTAGAGTTTTGTGTCGATGATTGGGTATTCTTAAAAGTCTCACCTATGAAGGGTGTTATGAGATTTGGCAAAAAAGGCAAGCTTAGTCCAAGATTCATTGGGCCGTACCGGATCCTTCGGAGGGTAGAAAGAGTGGCTTATGAGTTAGAATTACCTTCGGGGCTAGAATCTGTTCATCCAGTTTTCCATGTATCGATGCTACGGAAGTGCGTAGGAGACCCTTCTCGGGTTGTCCCAGTTGAGGATGTTCAGATCACAGAGGAGTAGTCCTACGAGGAAAATCCAGTTGCCATATTAGATCAACAGGTCCGTAAATTGAGGACCAAAGAGGTGGCTTCGATTAAAGTATTGTGGAGAAACAAGAATAGAGAAGAGGTGACCTGGAAAGCAGAGGATGGCATGAGGTACAAATATCTTTACTTGTTTCATACCCCAGAGTGATGGCATATTAATTTATATGAGTACAGTAAGGTAAGATACCTATCTGATTTTTTATATTGTTGCTTATTATTATGGTTGTTGTCGTTGTATTTTTGCTCGCCTTGTTATTGTGGAGCTATAGTGATTAGCTATTTATGTCGTCCTGTGAAACGCCTAAGTTAGAATTTCTGCATTTTAGGTTCCTGGATAGTCACATTTACAAAGGATACTCTACCTAAATTTGGCAACTCCTAAGGACTTAACCGCATGACTCTGATTTTTCATTCGAGGATGAATGTTTCTAAGGGGGGCAGGATGTAACGCCCCGACTTTTCGAAACGTCTAAATTAACTCGTACCTTCGTGGAAAGGTAAAGAGGGTGACTAATAAATTAAGAATTATGTGGTATGTCATAATTTAAGTGTTCAAGGGTTGTATCTCAAGTTTTGAAGTTAGGTAGGTGGCAAAATAAAAGTTGGCGAAAGTTATCGTAAGTTCCTTTTTAAAGATTTCTCTGAAATTTGGGTCAAATGTCTCGGAGGTTTTCTTCCAATATATAAAAAGTTATAGGGGGCCCGACCAAATAAATCGAAGGTCTACGATTCTAGTTTCCAACGCAACAAACTGTTTGTTCATACGACTTCAGAATAGAGAGATATTCACATTTTTGCGAGACTGCGCAAGCAGGCACGTGAGGTGGGGTCCTAGGTCGGTGGACCTTTATATATATCTTCTTCTTCGAATTTTTCTTCATTTTTTGAGTTAAGAACCAGAAAACTTAGGAAACCCATTTCTAGGATCAACCAAATTATAGATTTTCTTGACTTAAGTCCTTGACGAAAGTTGTTCTACGCGTTGAGCTCGTCATCATGGTATAATTTATTTTATCGATTTCGTAGCATATCATACTTTG